>JAHBCN010021241.1:0-14420 GCA_019359885.1 Listronotus oregonensis | reverse complement strand
GGATTTGGTATTAACTTTAAATTTAAAAGGGTTTTAATTTTTAAAGATTATGGATGTTATAAGAAGTTTAAAAGAAGAAGTTAAAGAAAATTTTACAAGGATCAAAAAAAAATCTTAAAAGTACTATACACACAAAAATAAAACATGTTTAGTACAAACAGTGACCCGGTTAGGGTATATAAGGTGTAGTCATAGGCTTAGATATTTAGTCTTTACTTGAAAAAGATCAGAGATACTTACTGTTTAAAACGTTGTAAAAATTTAATAAAGACAATAAATGTCCAAAAAGAAGTTTTCTGAAAAAACTACATTTTTAACTGTGTATAAAATACAGTAAATATGACATTTTCAGAACAGCGCATGAAGCATTTTTTTCCCGATCCCTCTTTCCGTGCGCTTATACAAAACTCCATCCATGGAAACTGTTCATAACAACGATTTATTTAATATTGACATATTTTATTTTCTGTCAGTAAAATTAATGCCATTTTCAAAAGATGAATTCAGATTTGGAAGAAAATCCGGATTATCTACTAGCAAAAGTAATTTTAGTTTTTGGGCATCTTCGCGCATGCGCAGGGATGTTTAATACTTTTGAGTTTGACGATGTGGAAGATAATGGGCGTTTCCTTGTGGTTTTAAAATAAAAAAACTCACAGGTCAAGAAGTTTTAACATTACCAATGAAAATTAAATTCAATCCCTGTACACTTTACCGTAAATACGCAGATCTCCGCCCTAAAAATATGGAGAGTAGAAAATTATTTGTTGCATACCAAATCAAAGATGTTACGCTCAACATGTTGGGTGCCATACTATCAGTGGTATTCCAAAACTTGTTGCAAAATACTTAAAACTAAAAATCATGAAGAATATACCGCATGGGTGGGGCGTTTTCGGCTACCATGTTTTAGAAAGGGCGGGATTTGCTCACTTTGAAAAGACACGGAGGATGGCTTTCTTCCAATGTAGCAGAAGTATATGAGGAGTCCATACAAAAAAAATGAAGTTCCCCAAAAAAATTTTTTAGGCCTTGTAATTTGGGGAAATACAAAATCTGAAAGGGGGCAAAAGAAATACAAAAGGGATTGAGCTACAACAATAATACGAATTGTACAATAAATATAACCCCTTTAACGAAGGTTCCGTTCAAAATTAATTTTCTTAAATTTAATTAGCTTTACTTTTTTTTTTTTTGCTTTTTTTTTGTTGTTTTCAGGTACTATATAATAAAAAAATCGTTATTACACGTCCAGAAATGGATTTTTTCCCTTCTTGCACGACTTCGTGTGGCGCGCCCGAGAATTTGTTAAGCGCGACCGGAAAAATCGTCATTTCCGTACTGGTAATGAAATATACTATTTATTTAACTCAAATTTTTTAACACATATCTTTTTTGTTATCCCTTTAAAACGTTTGTATCAGATATGAATATTTCACCTTCAGAACCAATGGCGGTACTTTCAAATTTTTATAAGAATAAAAACTTATATTTTTCTAAAAAAATTCAATATTGGAAAAACTACTATGTTTAAGTATAAAACATTATAAACAAAAAAATACAGGATTACATTAAGAATCTCAAAATAAATTAAATTTTATTAAGGAAAGAAAATGTTACTTTCGCCACGTTTTTTTTGAACCATCCGGTATACTTTTAAAAAAAATACATCTTCACAATCTCTTAACCTTGTGGTACACCTTTCAAGGCAACAAAGATGAATTTGCCCTGGGACCAACTCTGTGACCTTTTGGAAAGGTAGGACTCAAAAAATTTTTCCGCAATGTCATCAAATCCGTAGTGGGGAAGCTTGGCACAAACACTCATGGTTTAAAGTGTCGAAAGCTTTTGAAAAATCCAGGAAAACGAGGGACGCAACCATTCCCCACCCAAATCGGCCACGATATTGCCAAAACATTGGCGTCCTAGCAATGCTGTGCTTTTCTGTGAAGAGATTGCAGTTGGAAAAAATACTTTTCCTACAAAAACCTTGGGTTTTGGGTATAGACTATTTTTTCCAATATCTTTGACAATACGACAGCAGACTTATGGACGCAAATCCCTAAAACCCCTGGTGAACTATTTTTGGGAACCTATTGAATGCGCGAGACCTTCCACGCATTAGGAAAATATCCATTTTTTAAGCAGACATTAACGAATGGTATGTAGGAAAAAAAAAAGGGGAGCAATACTTAAAGGGAAAAAATTTTATTTTGCACTACATCAAGTCCCTTCATTTACACAATTTATTTTAGGTTATAACTTTCTCTTTATTCTACTTTTTCAATCAAAAAAATAATTAACCTCCCGTCCAGAGCTATTTCCTGGACTATAGAAATAATATTTGGTCGGCTTCGCGTCAAGTCGAAAATTATATCCAACTTTTCCTGATATGAACTGCCATAAGGCGAAACTAAACTTCATTTTGCTAGAGCAAGATAAAAATTGTATTTATGGTTTTTTAGGGTGAAAAGTCGTAAGGCGCCTTATCTGTCGAGGAAGTGTTTTATTTTTCTTTGTTGACATAGTTTCTGTTCGTTTAAGATAAAAATAAAATGTGGAATCGGTGTCAGGGGAAAGTCATATCAAAATGGTTCTTTATACGGAAAGCTTAGGAGTAATTAAAAAACTTTTTTTATTTGTGTGGGATTTTCATAATGCTTATTATATATAATGTTTTTGACTTGACTTGCTATTTATGTATCAAGGCTTTACTGGGACTATAATCCCCTGAAGGTCAAAAATAGATTCCCGACTGTTTTGGGGATTATTGTCCAGTAAAGCCGTGGTGCATACAATGTTTATGTTTTCCCCAAAAAAAGGGTTTTTCAAGACTAATTACATTATTTATTCGCAATATAAAAAATAAGTTGCACCTGTACCTGTATACGTAAGTAGATAATGACTGGTGTTAAGCTTTTACTTTGATGTTTCTGTAGTTAGTCAGTTGGCATTTTTTTTTAACGATTTGCTCAAAATGAAAAAAATTCCACAAAATATAAGAGAATAGGCCATAAAAGGACCGAAAATCTTTTGCCAGTTAAATCAAAGCAACAGTATGATCGGAAATATGGGATATTTTGGGATTGGAAAAATGCGAACGCAATTCTTCAAATAACCGAAAACGTTTTTAAGGCATATTTCCAGGAACTGGTAAGTTATTTATTTTATTTAAAAACATAAGTTTTACAAACTTTTTTTTTTTAGTCGGAAAATACAGTCCGAAAACCCCTGGGCCAAGTATTCCACCCTAAGGTCTACGTTGATGGTCTATGAAAATATAGACTTTCGCAATACCATCGTCTCTTCTTTTAAAGTTATGAAAGGATACTCCGAAGAAGTCTAAAGTTTTGGAAGGAGAACAAAAATTTAAAAAAAGGCCCTGATGATATCTACTTGGTACCAAAATCATATTGGTAATGGGTGTTTTTGGAGGTTTAGACGAGATGAGTTGGTAAAATGACCATTGATGACATTGAAGATAGAGGAACATTTTTGGTTATAAAGGTACCAGAAACTAAAACTTCAACTTCAAAAAGTTTTACTATCATTGAAGAAGATTTAGGCTTTAATTTTAAAAAACACAACATTAAGACCAGCTGGAATAAAGGAGCGAAGATTCTTTCTACCTTTTAGAAAGGGTCGATGTACAGTCAACCCATTGAAAAAAAAACCAAAGGGAAACGTCCCCCGATCGCAAAATTTTTAAAACTGGATAATGCAGAAGCTTACACCGGCCACTGTTTGCGTCGCACATCGTAACTTTCTTGTTGAGGCAGGTGCTTCGTTTGAAACGCTAAAACAACATGGGAAATGGAAAAGCTCTTCAGTAGCTGAAGGATATAGAAGAAAGTATTTCATCCAAAAACAAAGTAAAAATGATTGCCAATTCAGTTAATTCCGAGGTTAATTCCTTATCGACTATTGAAAATTCTTTAATGGACTGTTCTTCTATACAAAATAGCGTTATCTACCCCCCTTACCAAAAAAAAACCCGGACCATTCTATATTCAGCTACATTTTCCGGGACATTTCAAAATTGTAATTTTTATTTTGAAATAAAGTTTAATTTTTAGTATTGTTTAAAGAAAATTATTTTTTTTTAAAACTTGATCTTTATTGTGAGAGAAATAAAATTGATAAGCAATAAAATTTCCATATTAATTAGGGCATTATAAGCGGGCATTTCATAATGCCCGCCTATAATGCCCTGGGTGTAAGCAGGTATTATTGCTTCATAACATATTCCGTTTCTAAGGTGTTATAGATCAATAATAGATAGGTAAAACATAGTCATTTATGTGCAAACTTAGTATCTTCATTATCGTTTTTAAATTTCTATCTGTTCAGTGCGTCTTTTTAGTAGTCCAAATCACATGGTTATAAATCCGGATCTGAGGATAACGCAGTCACCATCTCTTTAATTCTGATTTCATTTTACAAAAGACAGCTATCCGATATCTGCGCAAAACAAAATCTCGAGGTCTCTGTTAATCTCTTTTATCAGAAATTGAATCCTTATATTACCATGTCTCTTTATTATGGACATTGTAGCTGTTTTACAAAAATATTCCAGTATGCATAATGAGGCAAATTATAACAATAGGCAAAATCAGAACCTAAAAAAAAAAAATCTATATTTTGTGAAAGTAAGAATATTTACAATTACCTTCCTTACTTTTCAAAATGGCTATATCTTTAAGATTATTTAAAAATAAAGTAAAAAGCCTACTGTCCATATGACAGGATAATTTTATTCTTACTACAGCTAGAAAAAATCGCTATCTTCTTTTAGACTACGGGCGCATACTGCCATCCATGTTAGTTTGTCAACGTTTTCGTAGAAGGTTGCACGAAAGTGGACTTACAGCTAGAAAACGTGCTAGAAGACGTGCTCGGCATCCTCTGTTAACAAGGGCCAACCGTTTAAGCCGTAGAGTTTGGGCTAATCAACATCAGCACTGGACAGCAGCACAATGGCGTAACTGTTTGTTCACAGATGAGTCTAGATTTGCCTTGTACCATTCAGATAGCCGTACTCTGACTTGGAGGGAGCGTGGGAGAGAGATACCTCGAACAAAATATGGCTGCAAGTGTTGCGTATGGTGGAGAGTCTGTTTCTGTCTGGGGCGGAATATCTTTGCACTCCCGCACGGACTTAGTTAGTAACTCTTGTTGGGTAAACAATGAACAGTCACAAATATGCCATGTTAGTTATTTGTCCATTTGTTGGTCCATTTGCTCAAGAATTTGGACCAGATTTTATATTTATAGACGATAACGCCCGTTTTCACAAAGCAGAATTTGTAAATTTGGCTCTAGAAGAGGTTGGAATAATCTCCAATGGGGTGCCCTCCACGATCGCAAGACTGCAATCCGATCAACCACGTCTGGGATCGTCTCTTAACTTAATTTTAGAGATCCTCAACCACAGACACTTCCGGAGCTTTCTGAGGCCTTAAGAGAAGAGTGGCAAGCTTTGGATTAACAATTTTTATGTTTACTGAAGCATGCAAAAAAATTTTAAAAAAAAAATTTAAAAATTTTTTAAAAAAATTTTTTTTTAAATTTTTTAAAAAAAAAAAATTTTAAAATAAAAATTTTTTTTTTAAATTTTTTTTTTTTTTAAAAAAATTTTTTTTTTTTTTTTTAAATTTTTTTTAATTTTTTTTTTTTATTTTTTAATTTTTTTTTTAAAAAATTTTTAAAAAATTTTTATTTTTTTTAAAAATTTTAAATTTTTTTTAAAAAAAAATTTTTTAAAAAAAAAAAAAAATTTTTTTTTTTTTTTTGGGGGGGAAAAATTTTTAAAAAAAATTTTAAAAAAAAAATTTTTTTTTTAAAAAAAATTTTTTTTAAAAAAAAAAATTTTTTTTAAAAAAAAAAAAAAAAAAAATTTTTTTAAAAAAAAAAAAAAAAAAAAAAAAAGGGTTTTTTTTTAAAATTTTTATAAAAAAAAAATTTTTTTTTAAAAATTTTTTTAAAAAAATTTTTTTTTTTAACCGGGGGTTTTTCAAATTAAAAATTTTTTTTCCAAAAAATTTTTTTTGGGGCCCTTTTTTTTTTTTTTTTTTTTTTAAAATTTTTGGGGTTAAAAAAATTTTTAAAAATTTTAATTTTTTTTTTTTTTTTTTTTTTTTTTTTTTTTTTTTTTTTTTTTTTTTATATATTTATTATATTTATATATATTATATATATATATATATATATATATATATATATATATATATATATATATATATATATAATATATATATAAAAAAAAAAAAAAAAAAAAAAAAAATTTTCTAAAAGTTTTTTTTTTTTTCCCCCCGGGCCAAAAAAATTTTTTTAAAAAACCAAAAAAAAAAAAAAACCCTTTTTTTTTATTGTCTGCCTTTTTCCTCATCAAACTTTACAAAATAAAAAAGTTCCGTCCATATTTTTTTAAAGAAATAAAGTTTCGTTGTTAAATCGACTATAATAAAAGCTGCCAAAATTTTTTTTCTGGTCGATATGACGGTTGTTGTTTCTATTAAGTTTTGTCGAATTCGTAAAAAAGACTTTTTCTTGGTAAATTAAACTTATGAAAAGTTAATGTGTATTCAATAATATATTTTTTTAAAAATGAAATTATTAATTTTTCCTTACTAAATTTTTGGAATTATGTCGAGGGAAAACAAATTTTTAAAAAAGAGAGGGGGTGGGGTATGGAAATTTCATTATTTTTTAAGGGCCCCCAAATTTTTTTTGAAAAAAATTCTTTGGTTTTTAAAGAATGCAAATCATTTTCGGGGCAAAAATTTTTAAAAATTTTTTTTTGGGGTTTCAAAGTTTGGGGGGGCCCGAATTTTTTAAAAAAATTTCCCCCTTAAAATAAAAGGGGGTTTAAAAAAAATTTAAAATATTTAATGGGTCAAAAAAATGGGGCCCCAATTTTTTAAAAAAAAAAAAATAAAAAATTTTAAAATGGGGGCCCAAACTTAAAATTTTTTTTTTTTTTTAAAAAAAAAAAAGGGAAAATTTTTTTTTTTATGATTAGTTTTATTAAATTGTGATATAATTTTGTTTTTTGTTTTTTTTAAATTTTTAAAAAAGACTAGAGGTTGTTGGTTTTGTTTCTCCCAAATTAAATACCCCATTTTTACTTTAGTCTATTTTTATATTTAAATTAGGTGCTTCTTTTTGGGCGAATTAGGAACCGAAAAAATAATATATCAAAGAATAAAGAAATAAAAATTTTGGGGAAAAAAAAAAATCTTAAATCTTTTAGATGATTTCCACAATGTTTGTGTATTTCGTGGGGTTTTTTTAAAAAAAATAAGGGTTTTAAATTTTGGCACTTTTATTTCATTTTTAAAATTTGGTAAATCTTTTTAAAAGGGTCAAATTATTGATTTGGGAAAGGCAAATTTTAATATATGGTCCCCTAATTGAAAGGGGAAATACAATTTTGGGACGGTTTTTTTGGGCCATTACAAATTTAAAAAAATAGGTTTTTTTTCGAGATATTCATCATCAAAATTGAAAATCAAAAACTTATTTCACTATTTTTTTTTTTGCACAAAATTTTGTTTTTAATAAAGGCCCCACACCCCCAAAATTTTTTTGTTTTTTTTTTTTACCTTTTATTTTTTTAACAAATAGGGCCGCCTTTTAAATTAAAAAATTTTCAATTTAATGGGAAAAAAAATTAAAATAAATAAAAAAACATGGTTTTAAAGGGGGGTTTTAAAAAATCGTGGCCCCTTTAGTGTAAAAATAAAAAATTGTTAAAAAAGAAGGAGAATATGAAAATGAGGTTATTTTTTTTCCCCTTGATGATAAGATCTGGGGAAACAAAACCCCCCAAAAAATTTTTTGTTTGTTATCCCCAAAAAACCCCCTTTTAACCCAAAATTTTACAAAATCGGAAGGGGAATTTTTGAGAAAACCATTTTTTAAAAATAAATTAGTTTTTTTGGGTTTTTAATTTGCATTATCAATTTTTTGCTCGACATACTGTACAAATAAATTTAAGATACTGTTACAATGGATACTAGGTACCAAAGGTTACTAAACATTTTTAACCACTGTTATTCTGTCTCATGAATGTTTGTTATTAGTGAAAAGTATATGCCTAAAAAGCAGTTATAAAAATTTTCACTTTTTAATGTACAACCAGAATCTTAGGATTAGATTAAACTCATTTACATTATCTTTCCCTTCTTTTATCACAAAATTGGTGATAAGTACATAATACTATCATACAATGTTTGAAATTTATTTTAAAAAATCGTGTTTTTATTTATTTACAAAAATTTTTGGTAAAAATACAAAACTTCCAAAAATATCGACCATTTAAATAGAAAGCAGTAAAGTGGCGCCATCTATTCTTTCCATATTATATCAGATAATATAAAATCTAATATTACACAATAATTTTAAATATTCTATAGTAGTACCCTTTAATAACCAACAATTTTGTGCAAAAAATAAAAAAAACAGTGAATGTTGGAATTTGACATTTGATGATGTCAATTTTATAGATAGTAACAAAGAATTATGGAAATCCGGCCCTGACCTACTATTCATTGTGCAAATTCCGCGGAGCCAACCCCCCTATTCCCGCTGCCCTGCACGCCTGGACAATTTTGTTCTACAGTATTGGGCTTCCATACACCTTTAAACTTCCTTGGGTTGGGTATGATCAGGGACGCATTCAAGGATGCCTCATCTGAACTCCGCCTTTTTCTGAATTTAAGTTTTTGTTATTTTTTATTGTAATATTCATTATTATTCAGAAATAAAAACATTTTATTTTTTATTATTATTATTATTATTATTATTGAACAACAATAAAAATACGTATCAGGAGACCTGGATGGCCAATTCATGGTGTGATGTAAGCCAATAACATTTCCATTAAAAGTATAGTGTAAATATTCCTGAACAGCCAGGGTATTATGTGCCGGGCAGCCATCGATTTGGTACCAACACTTTCCGGATTTTTCTGGAGGTATCATATAAAGTGGGTAAAATTTGTTCTTCGAGTAATTCCAAATAATATTATGCATTCAAATTTTGATTAAGGAAAAATGGCCCAATAATTCATTGTTCGAAAATCCCTGCCCAAACATTTATGTCTAAAAGCGTAGGGGTTTCTCCCGAAAAACATGTTTTTTTTAGTTTATAAAGTTCTCTCGATAGATTATTTAAGGGGCGTTTTGAATCAGTTTGGAAATAATGCTTGTAAATAATAAATTAAGTCGGTAACCCCTGCCCCAGCAAAACGAGGTAAAAACCATGTGCGACATTGTCAATGTCTGTGCTTGTCCAGGAACACGAAGTAGGAAAAAGCGGGCGGCTAAACGAATTGTGTAATTTTTAGTCGCGTTTCATCACGCCAATAGTAAAGGCCTGCCGGCAACACTGTTTAACTTTTAATAGCGCGAAAATCTCTCGATGGACATCGGCTCGCGTTAGCCAAAGTCCATTAGGGGTATTAAAAATATAGCATTGAATGGTTCATCTTATCCGTAGTAGTATTATCTTTGGTATTATTAATTATGTTCTCGCGCAGGCTGACTACTTATTGGATACAGGGGGTAGCAATAAGTTGTGGTGAATGTGCAAAATTTTTGGAAAAAATCTCATTGTTTTCACCATTTGGCCACTTAAAGTTGAACCCCTAAGGTGTCTAAATCCAAAAGGGCTGACAATTAGGTGGATACCAAGGGCGGAAAATGGGGTCAAATTATCCCGAGTGTGTTTTTATACAGGGTGTTTTTTAATTGAATGTCAATATTTAAGGAGCAATTTTTGGGTCCATCTTAAGAAGAAAACTTTATATGAACGTATATCCTAAACGTCTTAAGTTTTAAGATACGAGGTGAGAAAATTTTCAAAAATTAATCATTTCTTATTAATATTAGTAATACCATTTTAGATATTTTAATAAAATTTGGCATACATGAACTATTTATCAAAATTTTTTTATTGTAATTGTGGAATTTGTTCTATCTATTTTGGCAGATATTGATGGTACGTCACTGATTTCTCTTAAAATACAAAATATTTTTGAAATCCCCAATTATTTATAAGCTTAGTTAAACACATGATTTTTTTCAATCCGATGCATAGTTTTCGCTAACAAGAATAAAAACCATTTTTCGGCATGATCATAATAATATAGGTAAACAATGCAGAGAAATGTCTAGATTAAATTTTTCTAGGTGAAAACTGTGCGTCGGCCTAAAACAAATCAAGAGATCAAATCTGCTTATAAGTTTTTTAGTCCGACGCACGGTTTTCATCTAAAAAAAAAATAAATCTAGATATTTCTTTGCATGGTGATATTGTTTACCGATATTGTAATGATTATGCAGAGAAATGGTTTTTATTTTTTGCATCGGATTGAAAAAAATCAAGTGATCAACTTAGCTTATAAATGATTGGGTTAAAAATATTTTTATTTAAAGAATAGTGACTACATAATATATCCTGGGTAAATTTTCCCTACAACCCAATGGTGGAAATAAAAAAATGTAGTAACAAAAAATGCCTTGATACATAGTTCATGTATCCAAATTTTATTAAAATATCTAAAGTCGTTGACTGATATTAATATTAAATTGTTTATTTTGAAAATTTACCATCTATTTTAAAAATTGGGTTTAGGGAAAAGTTCATATGAAGTTTTCTTCTTAAAATAGACCCAAAAATTGCCAAACAACTTCAAGTTGTCAAAATGACTGACATATTATTGTTGACAATTTTTGCCTAATTTTTTACCCTCTTTACCCTTATCCGCCACCCCTTTTGTATCCCCCTAGCTGTAAGCCCCTTGGGATTTCAGCTAAGGAGGTTAAGACCTTCACTTGGAAAAATTTTGAAGCATATTTTCGATGACGATTTTTTTCCCAAAAATTTTGTACTTTTACCCCTTATTGCTACCCCCTGTATCTAAAAAATACTAAATAAACATATTTTATGTTTTACCTATCTATTATTGATCTATAATACCTTAGAAACGGAATATGTTATGATAGCAATAATACCTGCTATCACACCTAGGGCATTATAAGCGGGCATTATGATAATGCCCGCTTATAATGCCCTAATGCGCTAATATGGAAATTTTATTGCTTATCCAATTTTATTTCTCTCACAATAAAGATCAAGTTTATACAAAAAACAATTTTTCTTTAAACAATACTAAAAATTAAACTTTGTTTCCAAAATAAGAATTAAAATTTTTTGAAATGTCCCGGAAAATGTAGCTGATCCCACTATAGAATGGTCGGTGTTTTTTGTGATGGTAGCAGCAGTGGTAGCACTAACGCTATTTGGTATAGAAGAACAGTCCATTAAAGAATTTTCAATAGTCGATACGGAATTAACCTCGGAATTAACTGAATTGGCAATCATTTTGGCTCTTTGTTTTTGGATGAAATACTTTCTTCTATATATCCTTCAGCTACTGAAGAGCTTTTCCATTTCCCATGTTGTTTTAGCGTTTCAAACGAAGCACCTGCCTCAACAAGTAAAGTTGACGATGTGCGACGCAAACAGTGGCCGGTGTAAGCTTCTGCATTATCCAGTTTTAAAAATTTTGCGATCAATGTTGGGACGCTTCCTATGGTATTTTTTCCAATGGGTTGTACTGTAAATCGACCCTTTCTATAGGTAAGAAAAATCTTCGCTCCTTTATTCCAGCTGGTCTTAATGTTGCGTACTTTTTTATTAAATTTAAAGCGCCTAAATCTTCTTCAATGATAGTAAAACTTTTGAAGTTGAAGTTTTACTTTCTGGTACCTTTATAACCAAGACTGTTCCTCTATTTTCCCATGTCATCAATGGTCATTTTGACCAACTCATCTCGTCTTAAACCTCCAAAAACACCCATTACCAATATGACTTTATGTACCAAGTAGATATCATCAGGAGCCTTCTTAATAAATTTTAATATTTGTTCTTCTTCCAAAACTTTAGACTTCTTCGGGACGTATCCTTTCGACTTAACTTTTAAAAAAGATATGAGACGATGGTATTGCGAAATGTCTATATTTTCATAGACCATCAACGTAGACCTTAGGGTGGAATACTTGGTCCAGAGAGAGTTCGGACTGTATTTTTCCGACTAAAAATAATAAAGTTTGTTAAACATATGTATTAAAATAAAATCAATAACTTACCAGTTCCTGGAAATATGCCATTAAAACGTTTTCGGTTATTTGAAGAATTGCGTTCGCATCTTTCCAAATACCAAATATGCCATACTCCCGATCATACTGTTGCCTTGATTTAACTGGCAAAAGATTTTCGGTCGCTTTTATGGCCTTTTCTCTTATATTTTGTGGAATTTCTTTCATTTTGAGCAAATCGTTAAATAAAAAATGCTAACTGACTAACTGACAGAAACATCAAAGTCAAACTTAACACCAGTCATTATCTACTTACGTATACAGGTACAGGTGCAACTTATTTTTTATATTGCGAATAAATAATGTAATTAGTCATTGAAAAACTCTTTTTTGGGTAAAGCATAAAGCATTGTATGCACCACGGGCTTTACTGGACTATAATGCCCATCAGGTTGAATTTTGACCTTCAGGGCATTATAGTCCCAGTAACGCCCTTGATACATAAATAGCTATTACGGGCGAAACCTCATATTACTGATGACGATGATTTTTCGGCTCTAGCTCTTAGACCATATAGAAAATTATGTAGTAAAGTTGCATCTTATTTTTATGCAATTATAATGGTTATTATGATTCTTATAACATCACTATCCATTTATTGTATTCCTGAGCATTTTTTAATGTTTTTTATTTGTTTCAGGTGAATATCCAGCTGCAATGCAACATGGCGGCCAACTTAGACTGGAATATCCGTTCACAGTGATTTTTCTTAGCCTTCTAGTGACTTTAGTAGCACCGTGACAAATTTAAACTAACAGTGAGGGATTACGAATACGGTTATCGTGTAAATATTAAAAATGAATAATGATCAGATAAATGGTGAATGAGAATGGGTGATAAATTTTGTTTAACAAATTAATGTTTGCGTAAAGTGATTTAAATGATACAGAAGTGGGTGCTGGGTGTGGAAATTTTCTTAAATTGCCCTTTTAAAAAAAAAATACATGAAATAGTCGTCCAATGCAACGAGATGTTAACCTAAAAATACGTATTAGCGAAAGAGATTGTTTATAGTATTTTAAATAGACCAAGTATTATTTGTCAAAACATAAGAGTTGTTAAACGTAGAAGGTGGTAGGTTTGTTTATAATAAAAAACCTTTAGAAAAATTTATGCCACGAGAATCAAGATATGTTTTCCCTCAGAAGGTTTCGAAAGTTTTGTTAAATAAAAAATATGAAAGAAATTTTAAAAAAGACATTTTCTTTTACTTAATTTTTCTATAACTTTGTGAGTATTAATCGTAGAGAGGAGTTGCAAAAGAAAAAGTGTTGTTCACAGAGTAGTCCATCAAGTGTGCAACAAATAGAAAACTTTTGTATTTGTCATTTGTCTGAAAATTTTATTGTTTATAAAATTTGGTGCATGATCTCAAACTCTATTAGAAGTAGTCAGTTACTAAAAGTCAAGGTATATACAGGGTAAGTAAGAAAACCCAAAAACTGTTTAAGAGTAAAGTATCCTTATTTTAAAAAATATAATGACATGTTACATTAAAAAGTTTGATAATTATATTAATTTTTAAATATCGTTGTCACAAATCTAAAATTGGCGCAAAAAACCGCAAATTGCATTGCTGCAGCCAAATATGCATTCAAAAAATTCATTTTTTTTTTGAGACGGCTTTTGGAAGAATAAATAACTTTTTAAATTTAGGTTAGAACTGACCCAAATCATGATCCCGGGGGTTTTTGAGGTCTCTGATTACGATTATGATGTTTAAATTGACCCACAGCCGACCTGGAGCCCAGGATCGCCGATGAACGTCATCTCCGCGAGAGAAACTTGGCGTCCGGGGATTTTTTTGGGTCGCCGAATTAAAATGTGGCATGGGCGAACACCCCTCTGGCACCTAGTGAGAATTTTCCTGACAAGATCGCCAAAAAAGCCTAAAAATTTTAGGGGCTTTTTTGGGGGGGTTAATAAAAATCGAAAAGATCTCCTGAATCCCCCGTGCACTGGAGCCTTTTGAACGTCATCCCCGAGGGTTTTCCCAAAACCGCCAAAACAAAGAAATTTTGGGGGTTTTTTGGGGGGAATCCAAATTTCCCCTTGAAAACTCCCGGAATGACGTTAGGGGGGGTGTCCGCCGTAAATTTGGTTAGCGCCCCCCAAACCCCCTAAAAAATTCGGTTTGTTTTTTGTTTTGTGAGGAAAACCCCGGAAAAGGGCCCGTCCCCGGGTTTCCCGGGGCATCAGGGGCCCGGGGGAATATTCGCCGATGCCATATTTGAATTCAGCGACCCAAAAAACCCC
>JAHBCN010021240.1:0-14322 GCA_019359885.1 Listronotus oregonensis | reverse complement strand
AAATAATGGACACATACAAACCTCGGTATATAGAAAACCCACCCACTGGACAATATTTACGCCAGAATTTTAATCACTTTAACGAAACGAAACAGGGCGTCATACGTACTCTATATAATCGTGCAGTGATCTTATGTAACATAAGGAATCCCTGCAAGTCGAAATAAGTAACATAACTAGGGATCTTAAGCAGAAAGGATACAGTGACTGATAAAGGAAATAATCAAAAAATATCAAAATAACACAAAAACCCCTAACTTAAACGAGGCTCCACATGACCAAATATTTATAACAATAGCATATATTAAAGGAACGGCAAAGATTCGCAGAATCGCGAATAAGTATAATATTAAATCGGCATTTAAAACCCAAACTACTCTAAGAAGGATTCTTACTAAGACGAGACCAGACAACGATGTTTGAAATATCTACCAAATTTCCTGTGAATGTGGTGAGGTATACATTGGGGAAACAAAAAGATCACTCGAAATCAGAGTTAAAGAACACAAAAAACATACGGGACGAGGTGAAACGTCGAAGTTAGGGATTGCCGAACACGCTTGGTAAAAACAACATCGCATACAATGGTCGAAAGAAAAAACTATTTAAAAAGAAACCCACTGGAAGAAAAGAAAATAAAGAAGCTCTAATAATCTTAAACAACCAAAATGTACAGGGTGTCCCAAACTGGACGCGTTCTTATGGGAACAACCCTTATTTGAAGGGATAGAAAAAAATTGACCAAGGTGTCCGGAGCTTAAATTTAATGAGAAAACTACTGGCGTTAACAAAACTTTGCTATCTCTTATCGTTTGGCCACTAGAGGGCGTTTCTCGAATTTCGTCGATTTTTTAAATGCCCTATAACTTTCTTATTAATAAAGATAATTAATTTTGATAAAAACTTTCTTGAGGCACTTTTTTTCGTAGAATTCATTGCGATAGGCAGATTTTTTAAAAGCGTTTAGATTTTCGTGCACTACCCCAAAATAATTTTTTTTTATATGGACCACCCTATATATTATAAGATTTTTGAAAAGCTGGTAAAATTTCCTAAATTTTGATGTATCACTTGTTTTGTTTATCTTAAAAACCATTAGCAGTATTACGATTTAAAAATTAAAATAATGTGCCTACACAAATCAACATTGCCATGACCAATAAAATGACATAGGATGCTAACATGTTACGATTAAAGCCACATAATTAAAGTTGCTACGTAAAAAAGCAGTAGGCCGTGCATATGATTTTTTTGTTTTAATATTTTAACAGCTTCTGAATAGTTAAGAATTGACAGTGGTACTTGATATTGTTAAATATTTTGGTATTTTTAGTAGAAAAAAAAAGTAATTTAAATAAGTTTTTAAGAAAGGTTTTTAAAAAGTGTTAAAAAATTTATGAAAATTTTGAAAAGTTCAACATGCTTGAATGTTACATAGAAAGCAACAAAAACGCTCAGGCGGCAAGAAACTTGTATTTTCAAAGATATCCCGAACGGCAGCAACCATCCAGGGATGTATTTGCTAGACTTGCCCATAATCTTCAAAATTTTTGGCTCTTTTAACAAACCCAGAGCAAATAAGGTCAAAATCAAGAAATTCAAAACGAAAATGAAGTAAAAACTCTAACCGTATTGGGCACTTTATATGAAAATAATGGTACAACTTCCACAAGAAAACTTGAAGCAGAGACTGGCATATCCAGAAGCAAAAACCACAGGATTTAAAAAAAAAAAACAAATTTAAGCCTTATCGAACCCGGAAAATCCATCATCTTCTTCCTGGGGATTTTGATCGAAGAACTCGTTTTTGTGAGTGGTTTTTAAATAAAATACAAAATGAACCAAATTTTGCTTTAAATTGTATTTGTATATATTGTATATTACACTTGGTCCCAAGAAAATCCCCATGCGACTGTCCAAAACAGACAACAAGGAAGATTTAGCTTCAATGTTTGGGTAGGAATTTTAGAGGACAATTCATTGGACCCTACTTTTATGATGAACGCTGAATTCTAGACAATATTTGGATATTTTAAGGGACCAGGTTGAACCATTCTTGGAAGATATTCCCATAAATCTGATACCCAGAGTCTTCTTCCAGCATGATGGTGCCCCTGCGCATTGTGCAAGGACCATAAACGATCACCTTAATGTTCAGTTTGGTGAAAATTGGATGGGAAATCAAGGGCCCATACACTTCCGGTCACCGGTGACTCTTAGATTTTGTTCTTTGGGGTAGAATTAGAGACCTTACTTATAAAAACAATAATTTTAATAGCCGGAAGAATTAGAAAGGGCGTTGCGAGGTGCGTTTAACCGAGTTCAAAATATAGAACTTATTAATGCAGTCAATGCTGTTAAAAAAAGATGTAGAATTTGCGTACAACAAAATGGGAGACAATTTGAACATTTGTTAACATAATTTAATTTTATTTTTGTTTATTTATTTTCGTTTATTAGGTAAATTCCATAAAATTTTATATTAGGATTAGGTAGAGTTATGTTTTTTTGTTAATATTGTTGGTTTGTTGTTGTTGTCGTTTGTGTTTTAGATAATTATTAATTTAATATATTAACTATGAGTAATCTTATCATAAAACTTTAGATCTGTTGTTTTAATCATAACATGTTAGCATCCTGTGTCATTTTACTAGTCATGGCAATGTTGATTTCTGTAGGCACATTATTTTAATTTTTAAATCGTAATACTGCTAATGGTTTTTAAGATAAACATAACAAGTGATACATTAAAATTTAGGAAATTTTACCAGCTTTTCAAAAATCTTATAATATATAGGGTGGTCCATATAAAATTGATTTTGGGGTGGTGCACGAAAATCTAAACGCCCTGTAAAAAATCTGCCTATCGCAATGAATTCTACGAAAAAAAGTGCCATAAGAAAGTTTTTATCAAAATTAATTGTCTTTATTAATAAGAAAGTTATGGGGCATGGAGAAACGCCCTCTAGTGGCCAAACGATAAGAAATAGCAAAGTTTTGTTAGCGCCAGTAGTTTTCTCATTAAATTTGAGCTCCGGACACCTTGGTCAATTTTTTTCTATTCCTTCAAATAAGGGTTGTTCCCATAAGAACGCGTCCAGTTTGGGACACCCTGTACTTAGCCAGTATCGACATACGAATATCTGGCAGCCGTTGCTGAAGAGTTGGTCAAGGTTCGGTGAACAAGAGATAGTATATAAGTCGTAGCTTTTAAGAATAGTTTTTAGTTATCACCTGAAAACGGTTGAAAATACATCACTAACCGAAACGTTGTGTAACAATTAACAAATAAAGACAATGGAAGTTCAAGACTTTAGTGTTATTGAAACCATACCATTGTCTAACACTTTTAAGAAAATAAAAATATTCTGTTAACAAACTCGGGGCATTTTTAAAACATATAAACAAGAAGCGATTACTCGAGGTCTTTAGTTAACCTCATTAAACAATTGCGCATTATTTTCCCGGAGCTGTTTGCCCTAACTTAATTTGTGTCTATTACTCCGCCGCGACGGAGATAAAGAGGAATTAATTTTTCACCCGCTGCCGTCGCCGCCGCGTTAAAATGCCGCCAATTTTCCCGGGCGACGTTAAACTTGATATATTTAAATTATGCTGTCGGCATTGAGTAGGTTTAAATCCACTTCGGTGCCGGATCAAAATGTATATAGGATTTTGTTAACAAGCACAGCTGTCGAGGGAGTTGTCTTTCCATGCTGAGCGGATCAGCGATGACGTGTCTGTTGCCGTTAATCAACAACTAAAGAGTCTGAATACTAACATAATGTGGGCGTCTAAAGTTGGGTAAAAAAATGGTCAGATCGGTGACCACAATTCCAAAAAAACTACAGAACCGAACGTTTAAAAAATTTGTACAGATATTCTGCGTACAAATAACTATCAAGTGAGATCAGGTTTTTTTTTTTAGTATTAATCTTACAATAACAAATTATTTTGTAAAAAATTCCACACTTTAACTTCAAAATGACACAAAAAATTGGAAAAATTATAAAATAAAAAAACTTGGCGTCAGTTGGAAAAAACTAATTAACTAATTAAAACAATTTGTTTTTTTATTTAAAATAATCCATTGCTGAGAAATCGCTGTCACCGCAAAAAAAAATTCAAGGCATCAACGGAGAACTGCAATAAACCCGTTATTTCTTTATATTTTTTTGTACCAATTTTTTTTTCTTTTTTTAAATGTTGTTTTATAATATACTTATTTTTAAAATAAACCTATTAGAACAATATGTCATAAAAATTCTTGAAATTGCCGTTTTTCGACCGAACAAACTATATTTTGCATAAGCTTTTTTGCTGGGATTGTTGTTTATTTACTTAAGATATTGAAAAACTTTTTTATTTTACTATTGTAAATAAATTTCTAAGTGTATTTTGATGGAAAGTTTGTATGTTAAAAAATAGGTGTTTTATCGAGTATTAAACTTTGTCATCAAAATCCTGGTACACCCTGTATATTAATAACGCTTTTGCACATCCTAACTTTCCACCTAATTTCTACATCTTCCAGTGACAAACGGACCGTAAAACAATTAATGTTTCCCGTACATCCCACCTGGCCATATTCCTGTAATTGCAAGAGCACTTTTCCACGACAGGAACCCTAAAACAGCCTGATTACGATAAGGCAGCACATAAAACGACGCTTCACTTGCTTAACGACCACTAGTGGACCAATAACTCGTAATAATATTATGTTTGTGAGTGTCGCAAGTGGAAAAGTAGGACTATTTAATTTTCTTTTGATATCATAATACAACACTTCAACATCGCAATTTTTTGCACTAAGACGGATCAAAATGCGGTTTTTTGCATTCGCTTCCAAAAATTTTTGGTAAGAAATGTACCTACCTTGTGACTTATACAAACCGCAAATTGCGCTCCTGCAGACAAAAATGCCTTTTTCTGAGACGGCTTTTGGAAGATTTATTAACTTTGTTGCAAAGACCCTGGTTCAATTCCCGCATTGTCCATTGGACCTTATCATAGTTCGTCACCTCAAGAAGGCAATGACAAACCACTGTGTAGTATTTCTGCCTAGTAACCTTCTCACATGGCCTTCGGAATGCACGTTAAGACGGTGGTCCCGCATATCTGTGTAAGTTGGTACCAAGGAAGTTTAAAGGTGTATCGATCAAAAAATGTCCAGCCCAGTATGAAAATAACTGTCAGAGTTGGCCCCGCCGATTTTGCGCAATAACGAAATTCCACGAAATAATTTAATGTGTTGCCTACTTACACACTGATAAATCGGTGTGTAGTTAGGAAACCCTTTATTTTATGAGAGCCGATTAGTTTCGATTGTTTTGCTTTGTGTGATTATATTTTTGGTTGCAAAATTTTTTTGGATTGAAAAAAACCTTATTTTAGTGATTAGTGTTTATTAAATTGTGACCATAATTTTGTGTTTGTTTGTTACTTATAATATGTAACAAAATGACTAGAGGTTGATATTTTTTTTGTCTGAAAATTAAGGGGTAAATACCCCATTTTTATTTAGGTAAATATTTTTAATTTAAATTATAAATTATGAAAATGAAAATTTCATAGGAAATAGCAGTGGAAAAGAAAGCAATTTTCATTTTTTAGATGTTTTCCCACAATGTTTTGTATTTCTGGGGAAATTTTTAAAAAGAAATAAGGTTTACTTTTGGGTATTTTTATTTCTTAAATAATTTATACATTTTTTTAAAAGGATCAAATTATTAATTACTGGGCAGACCAGGCAAATTTTAATTTATACAGGCCCCTCTAATTGAAAAAAAAAAGTAAATTTTTATTTAAAGTTCCTTTTTGCTTCTTCTGTATTTTTTTAAAAAAGGAATTGTTTTTGGGGTTTCTTAAACTTACATTATTAATTTTTTAAGCTCAATACTGTAGACACATAATTTTTAAACTGTTACTTTTAAAATGGATACCTAGGTACCAAAGGTTACTAAACATTATTAACCATTTATTCTGTCTCATGAATGTTTGTTATTAGTGAAAAGTATATGCCTAAAAAGCAGTTATAAAAATTTTCACTTTTTTTAAAAAATCTTGGGATAAGTTTAAAAATCATTTCCCTATCTTGCCCTTCTTTATACAAAATTGTGATAAGTACATGAAACTATCGTACAATGTTTGAAATTTTATTTAAAAAATCGTTTTTTATTTTTTACTAAGATTTTTGGTAAAAATACAAACTAAAAAATATGACAATTTAAATAAAGGCTGTAAAGTGGCGCCATCTATTCTTTTCATATTAAATCAGATGATATAAAATCCAATATTACACAATAATTTTAAATAATCTATGGTAGTATCGTTTAATAACCAACAATTTTGTGCAAAAAAAAAAAAAACAGTGAATGCTTGAATTTGACTTTTTTTGATGATGTCAACTTTATAGAATAACAAAGAATTATAAATCCGGCTCTGACCTACTATTTATTGCCAAACCCGCGGGGCCAATCCCCGATTCCCGCTGCCCTGCATGCCTGGACAATTTTGTTCTACAGTATTGGGCTTCCATACACCTTTAAACTTCCTTGGTTGGTACGCAACACAGATATGTGCGAGAGGGCGCCTACATTCTGCATAGAGTATGGCCTTAAGAAGAAAAACACAATTAAAATTATAAAACACACACACAATTATTACATTGATATAACTAGATATTACTTTAAGATGCGTACCTTAGAGCTGATATTTGTTGTTTGTGATTTAAATGATTTGTCGGAATTTGATAAAATGCAATATTGTTTTTTTATTTAAATATGTTTAAAAGTTTTTTTTTAAGAATAAATACTTTTGATAAATGTTTTTTATAATATTAATGTTTTTTTTAGTATTAAGGATATACTCTAAATTAAAAAAAAATATATAATATACTGGTCGGACTCATTTAGTTTCACTATACAGTATGGCGTTTGTGATTCTTAAGTTAACGCTTTTTTTAACTGTATATAGAACTCACTAAAATAAGCAACTTTCTTAAATAACTTTTTTCAAAATACTAAAAAATAAGAAACTTACATTCATTTATTGTGGCGAACATGGTCCTGTCCTACGTAAATTGTCATCTCCCAAAAAGTTTTTTGGGCTCACGATACACTTATAATTTTGGGCTGTGGTGCTTTTATACGTTGAACGTGATTTTCCCGCAATGTTTTCCATACTTTTTTTTTAATTAAACCGACCTGACTTTCAATGACCCGAGTACATGTACGCGCGTACAATCTCGAAGCAAAATTATCCTCGCGTCGTCCAAAAAGAGCAATACGACTGACTCACGGCGTGGTAAACAACACAAAAAACAAGCGTAAATAATAAATAAACTATCTATTGATGATCAGATCCGCACTGTCCACACTTTTAAATAAATTTATGTAGCTTTGTTATTTTTAGGTTTTTGCAAAAATTTTATTTAAAAAATTGCTTATTTTACTAGTTAATAGTGTAAAAAGAAAATTATTTTTACTATTTAATAGTGTAAAAAAAATTATTTAGGTTTTGAGATTTATGACAGACAACTATATTATGTTTTGATAATATATGTTTAATTTTTTAAGACAAACCGTGTGTGTAATGCATAGCAATATATTTATAATTCTCGTTTGTATTTTGTTTCAATTTCTTTTTCATCTTATTATAAAATAGGTGAGGTTGTTTTTTGTGTAATTTCGGAAAAGTTGTTATTTAATAGTGTCTCTTTTGCTTTTTTTAGAATTTCTGGTCGGTTTTCTAGTGACGTTAAGCCTATTATGACACTGTTTTTTTTTTTGTTTTTTGGATAGTTTGATTTAAAATTTAAGTAGCGGCCGGACCAGGTATCTTTTGTGTACCACTTAGTTTTTATTTTTTGACGTTGTATGTCCCTAATTATTGTTAGATCTAAAAAAATTATTTTTTGTTGGTTTCTATTTCTGCTGTAAATTGGAATTTTGGGTTAAAAATATTAAACGCGCTCCCCAAAAACTCAGTAACCTTGTAAGCTTGTCTGCTGTTAGGCAATCGTCAACGAATCTCTTGAAAAATACCGGCGGCAAAAATTAGAGGATATCATGGAATTTATATTAAAACCACCCGAGTTTTTTTTAAAAATATTACGGTTATAGAGTTACCGTTTTGCATAAACGAAAACAAATAATTTCATAGGGGGGGGAAAAAACGTTTATTAAAAAAAACAAATATTATCCTCAAAAGAAATTTTATATCGGCCTGAATCATTTAAAGAATGTTAGTAATGTGTATGACCTCGTGGACAAAAAACTTCATGAAGGCGTCTTGGCATGCTGAGTATCAAATTGTCCAGCTGGTCTTGGGGTAGGTTGTCCCATAATTGAGGAAGTATTCCTATTAGGTCCCGTCTGTTATTAGGCGGGGGTTGGTTTATCCAAAGCTCTTTGAAGCATATCCGCTTTCAATTGGTTCAGATCTGGTGAAGGTCGGGTACCCCTAAATGGGTGATGCCTAAATTCTGCAGTGTAGTTGGGACTTCCAAAGTGCGATGCGGGGGCGCATTATCCCAAAAATGGCCCCGGGTGCTTTACCAATTGGTTCGTTTTACCTCTAATGATGTCACGAGCATAAAGCGTCCCTGTCATATTGTTTTCGCAAAATACAGATGCGTACGGCGTCTAAAGCGATTCCCCCCCCAGACCATAACTGTACCTCTGAAAGGATAAACTTTTGTACATATACGATGTCTAGGTGTTTCACGACTTCTCCACACTCTTATACGCCTTGGTCACTATGTAAACCAAAACGAGATTCGTCGGTGAAAGAACGGAATTCCATTCTACCCCCAAATTTCGTCGTTCAGGGCCCACTCAAAAAAGCTGTCTCTATGTCTTTGTGTAAGTGGCGTGGAAAAACCTCGAAATGCTCTCTCTCTATACATATATATATATATATATATATATATATATATATATATATATATATATATATATATATATATATATATATATATATATATATATATATATATATATATATATATATATATATATATATATATATATATATATATATATATATATATATATATATATATATATATAATACCATATTTTTATAAGAATTAATTAAGTTATCTTTTTAAGTCGATTTAATTTTATTAAATTATATTTTTATTATTCGAATGCCTAAGTATTCGAATTTCTCTTTGGAATACTTGCGTATGCGAGTACAGTAGATTCAGTATCCGAGTATGTGAGTACCTATCCATCATTAACGATAAGAACTAAAAGAAACACCTAAAACTCAACGTTCTGTTCGAAATATCTTAAAAAGAAAATTAAGTTGTCGTGTAACGAAACTCACGACAGCCATAAATATAATTCAAGACACAATCGACCCGAGATATAAAAGTAAGGGCTCCTGAAAAGTGTTATCGCGACGTTGAATGCAAAGTGGCACAATATTAATATGAATTATGGGTCCACTAGTGGCCGTAAAGCAAATAAAGCGTCGTTTCATGCGCTGCCTTATCGTAATCGGGCCCGTTACGGGGCCCCGGCCGTAAAAAGGTGATCCCGGAAATTACAGGGATATGGCGTGTCGGAATATACGGGGTACACTAAAAGTTTTACGACCCGTTTGCGTCGTGAAGAATGGGGATCTAGGTGAAAAGTGGAAAGGATAAAACCTTTTCGGGGTTAGTTCATTTTCATTTAAAGACAGCGTTTTTACGAATAATATAACTTTCTTTCTTAGAGTAATACAAGGATGATCTAAGACAGGGGTCTCCAAACTTTCCAGCCTTAGGGCCATACTGATTACTCCAGTAAGTTTCGAGGGTCAAAACCATATTATATATGGAATGGAACTGTAAGAATAATTAGAACTACGCAATTGCGAATTTAGAAAGATACAAGCAATAGTTTTCAATAAAAACTGATAAGTTTGCCAAATAAGCAGTATCGCAGGTAGACAGTAATCAAACCTAGTTGGTCTGCCAAATAATGGCCGTCGGTACGTCATTAGGCAGGCAGATTGAATTAGGCCTAACAACTTCCTGGAATATATATTTTATTCAAATATTTATTTTAATTATGGATTGATCAAAATTTAAATTTGTTTACAATATTTTCTGTTGTTCTTAACAAATATAAAAACAGAACATTAAACTGTGCAATCGTAAACAAAAAATAAGTAAAATAAATAATAAAAATATTAGGAAAGAGAATAGGTATAATTTCGGTTGACACAACGCAAGAAATCGGAATGCTTTTAATAATTATTTACCTTATTTGCAATTAATTAAGGATAAAGAGATCTCCCAAATTACAACAGTGACGCAATTTACAAAAAATTGGAAAAAATCAAAATTGCCCTAATTTTGCGGACCTTGCGGGTCACACTGTATATGTATCTCTTTTGCCCTTATATCGTATTAGCCCAGCGATTGTGTCAGTGATAGAATAGAACACTGTATCTGCATATTCTAAGACATCTTTGCACAAAAATTTTGTCTTTTGAAATAATGTTTATTTTGAGAATAAAACACTAACTTGAACCTTCACAGGTTAGCATCCGATTGAAGTGAATGGATTCCCGACAGGAAATTCTTCACGCATCGCAAATGGCTTTCCAATGGCCATTTTTCCTATCCGGAGCACATTCTGTAAGTCGACGTTATTTACGAGCGCATTAAAATTCAACACCGAATATATCAAGTGAAACGTAACACTCGGAAAAGCCCATATTTCATTTTGCGACCGCGGGAACTTATCGCCCTTGCGATTTCAAATTTTCCGCCACATAAAACGTTCTCTTCAGGATAAGATTTCGTGGCTTAGTCCGTGGACAAGGAAGGTTTTTTTGGATGATTAAGTGTCTTTTGACGGTTTTCGATTTATTTTACAGTATTAAGTAAAAAAAACTTTTACCGGACTTTATCAAAAAATTCTGTCGTAACCCGTTCTACTTTTTTTGGTACTAGCTGCCCTGTAGGTAGGTAGGTAGGTAGGTAGTTTTAAAGTAAGTGGACTTTTTACGCCCTCCACTGCGACCGCTGTTTTAATACAGCACCTTTTTATTTTGCTCGAAAACGGTAAATTTGAGCTGCTATACTTCAAGTCCAAAATTTCTGTCAATGACGCATCGCTCGCTTTTAGAGTGCCCGGGTTGTGTGGGGTCAGGGGAATCAATTCCAGTGGCGTATGCATTTTAGAAAATAAATGATAAAATTTCGTCAAAACATGAAAATATTTTTTACAAACAAAAGTTATTTTCTTACATTTTCATCAACCCTTTAAATTAGTAACAAGCCTATATTATTTTAGTATTATTCGGATTAATGAAAAATGTAATTTTTTTGCTTAATTTTGCACACCTCCTATTTTGAGGTCATAGAACACAAATTTGAGTTTTTTTGGCGATTTTTCAACGTTTTTCAAAAAAAAACATTTTTTTACTTTAATTTTACCTTCCCTGATTTTATTTTGCTACATGAAAAAAATAATAAAATTTTAGTCTTAACATAAATTAAAAAAGATGTAAAAGCAGAAAGATAGACAATTTAAGTTACACCGACTTGCCAATTCACCACCGATCTTGCTATTTCAATATTAAATACGATATTTACACGCATTGCTTCATCAAAAATATCCACTATATAAGGAACACAAAAGCCCTGAGATCATCAGCTTGTAGAATCCAATAACTATTTCGGGTCTTTCGTGTTCCATATTTAGGATTTCCATATCGAGAATATTTTTGATCAAACATTGCGGGTCGAGCGAAGCAAGGTTCGCATACCTTATAAAAATGTCATAAAGAAAACTATTACAACTTGGTAACAGGTCAACATTTTTAGAATTTCGAGTTGAATTCGGACGTAAACGTTTTACCTACTTTTTATTGAAAATTAAGGTTTTTTCCTTACTTTTTAAGTGTTTTTTTTATTAAAATAGTATGAGCTTTTTAAATATGTTTTCGTGCAAATGACAGAATTTAAAGGAATATGTCGTAAAATGGAATTAAACAATTCAATTATTATTATTATTTTTAAATACTATAAGAGGCGGCAAAAAAACAGCTTCTGGTTCATATTTAACAATCGAAAAGTAAAGAGTGTGCAAAAAATAGCGAAAAAATCTCATTTTCCAGTATCCGAATAATTACTAATATTGTTTTTTTGCCTTTTAAAACTTTGAATAACGTACGCGAAAAAACTTTTGTTAAAGTTGCACATATCTCTGCAGCATCCAAAGTGGTTAGTTCTGGATTTCGTTCCCGAATCCCATGGTAAACATTTCTAACCATTATTCGTTCTTTTAACGTTAACTGGGTTTTTTTTGTAGGCGGATAGCTAGTTAAATGTTAGTTAATATTCACAGTTTACAGAATTAAAAGCACTTAACAAACTAAATCTTTATATACAATTATATACACTAAATAAGATAAACTATTATAAAATTGGCACAAAACAATATCTATATACTACAATTATAAGAAATTTATAATATTTAGAAAATACCCTGTATAGCAATTAAATATTAAACTTACAAAATCTGTCCATAATCAATAATAACTAAATAAAATCATCGAACAGCACGAAAACCCTGTCGATACGCTTATTTTCAAGTCTCTTCAAGTTGTAAACTAAGGAATGTGGTTGCCACTTTTATTGTCTTCTCGATAACAATGATTTCAATACATATTGGCGTGCTATTTTAAGTGCGATCGCTGACGGGTAACTTATTCTTGCGAATTATGACAACGTGGCGATGAAACTTTTGGCCGGTTCACTGTTATTTGAGCGGAAAAGTATATCATAGGCTTAAAAATCATTTACTAGTGTTAGATTTTTATTCAGCCGTTGTCGGTTTTTGTGGCCGGTATTAAATGAGTCACTGACAGAAATTTTGGACTTTAGGTTTAGATTAGCATTTTGATTTGCCTCGCCGAAAATTAATAACATTTTGGCATATACCACAACGAACAAACATGTCGCCATCAGTATGCACATGCATCGTGTGATCGTGCACTGTGCACGTGCCTATTTTTTTTCGAATTTTTAACGGGGGGAAAATTATTATTATTAATTTTATTATTTTGATTTATAGATTAAAACATTTAAAACTTAGTTTATTGTATTAGCAAATGAATCTACTGATAATCAATTAAGACAAAAGAATTCCAAATGTTAAGCTTTTCAGAAATAATTGCTTTCAAAGTTTGTAACTTTGATATCGTTTGGACAAAAATCTGTCAAGTTTTGACACATATGTCATATAAACTTTTTGACTTGTTTTGTCAGCTGTAAATATAATATATATTATAGATATTATCTGTACAGTTTTCCCTTGTGGCGTAATTCTTAGGTCTTCGGAGAGGCTTTCAAGCGAAAAAAAGTTTATCAACATTAACAGGCTGAAAATAGCCCCTCAAGGCCCGAAAAATAGTTTTTCCGCTAATATCTGCCAAAATACGCGAATTGGAAAATTTTTGTTGGGACAAAAAATGAAGATCGCCTTGTAATCTACAAATATGGTCTTTATAATTTTTTTCGAAAAATGGATAGTTTTCGAGATAACGGGATCTAAAAGTCCCTTCATTTCAGCTGGCGCCCTACCGCTAGAAAGCCGCTATCTTCAGGGATTTACTTATAAGCGAGCAGACGAATTGTTTCATTATTCGGGCATTAATGTACAAATAGTTTTAAAAAATAAACTGAATTTGATTTAAAAGGCGCAATATCACCCCTATAGATTTCCCCATTTAATATTTTTTTAGGAGTATAAAGGAATCCAAACAGCCCTAAATAATTTCAATTATTCCATGTAAATCAAGCTCAGTGGCTCCGTCATTTCCGATTCCATATCTCGTATGTTGTGACTACAGAGCGGTCACAGTCGTAACAACAGTCAGGTATGCGTGCTCGATTGGATTATGAACAGGTCGCCTGACTTAATACGAAACAGGGCCGTTTGTGTTAATCTGCACCGCAATACATCATTCGCAGTGGTTGGCTTTCGAGGGCCTGGAATTAAATCAAAGGAAGCGAATTAAGGGAGAGTTAAGTGATGTAGTGCCGGCTGAATGGGGGTAAATTATGTTATAAGTCGATTAACGGTTTACAGCCCTAAGTTCTACTTCTCAAGTCTTTTGGTTTTGGTAAAAAAACGCTATTTTTGTTTATAAGCTTGCTCTGTATGTGAGTATGTATGTAACGGAATTTTTTAAACGTAATTTTCACCTACTTTAAAAAGTCTGATTAACTTGAAAATTTTGAACCTACTCTTTCCAACCAATCAGAAGCTTTTATTTTCAATCATCTCCCTGGCAACGACAAAAAATTTTCCC
>JAHBCN010021239.1:0-14334 GCA_019359885.1 Listronotus oregonensis | reverse complement strand
TTTTAACTTTGGAGTAATTTATTTATAAAAACATATCTGAAAAATGATGTTCAAATTTTAAAATATAAATCTACTATACAAGTTTACTTAAAACTATTCTCAGACCTGCAACATTCTCTGTTTATTATCATCTGGAAAACGTGTCTTGTAATTCTTAACAACTTGAAGTAAAAATTGCTTTTGCTCTTTGTCCTTAACAAAATTTTGTTTTATGCATCAATTAGCTTGATGCCTCCCTCAGCCGTGTCATTTACTACTTTGAGATAGGTAATAATTTTACAATACTTGATGTAACTTTTGTTTTTATTCCAAGTTGATGGATCGCTCTCCAAAAATTCGGTAGAAAATTTCATTTTTGAAAAACATTTTAGAGGTAACGGATATAAAGTTATAAATTTGTTTATTTTTATTTAATTTAAACCCCTTTCTATTATCCGTTTGATGCCCTCTTTATGTGATACTGGCTTGTTTAGAGCCTTTACCATTTTCTTTTTAACATCAGTCGAAATATTTTCATCAAAGAATAATAAGGAAACATTTTTAGGATTTAAATACCACAAATGATTTTTTATTTTACCCCAAGCAGCTTTAGATATATTATCATCTATGTTTTAATATCTTATTAATTCTTGGCAAAATTGAAGGTCGTGGAATGGGACCTTTTTTGCCGAAGGAGCTGTAAGCCAGGCTTTTATTTAAATATTTACAAAAACAAACATATGTCTTTAATACCTAAGTTCTCTTTTTGTGTTAGTTTGAACTAATCTCTAAAAAATTTTTACGCAGTAAATGTCTTTAGATATTCGGCGTGCGCGATGAAATGCACCACGACGATAAATAAATGTCACGTTGGACGAGTGTTTTCAAAAAAAATTTGGAAAGTAATAAAAATTCTCTATAATCATCTCGGGGGTGTTGTGTTGTTAGAAATAAATTTATAAAATGGAGAATTTCAGATTTTGAGGCTGCAAAAGTTGCTTAATTATTTCGACTTGCAAACCAGTTTAAAAATTAGTCTTATCAATTTTAGGCCAATATTCTATAAAACGGTTGAATAAAGCAACATCAGGGCCAGATGAAGATGTTTTTCTACATCAAACACACTCTGTAAAATTAATTTGAAAATATAATGACGACAAGGAAAATATAAAATGTCTCTTTCCAACTGTTGTGCAGTATTAAAGCTGCGCCATTTAAATACCCTAGATGTGAGGCTGTGTGGTGTCGCAACATAAACCAATAATCTTATTTTCCAAATTCCAATCAACTATAGTTTAATAAACGGCCAAGGATTGTTCCTTACTTGTTAAATGTCGGAAATAGGTACTTCAAACAACTACTCTACTTCCCCACTAGTAATTAGTACAAGTCTGTCTACTTTCTTCATCCCCGACAAAAGAGGCAAGAGTTTTCCATCCCAATGGATGATTGGTCCTGATGAATCCGATTCTTTGAAAAGTTGCTTTTAATTTTGCAGCCCTTTCTTGTCGTATATGTTGTCTAGTTCGCTGAAAAGTTGTTCTACTTATAGACAAAGATAAAACATCATGTCCTAGTGCATCTGCTACTGCTGTCAAGATACGAAATCCATATCTATCGCTTATCTTACAGGCATCAAATGCAGCTACTATTTTTGGAGTTACAATGTTAATTGCTCCATAAAATTTCCTTTTTTTTTCTTGTTGCCATGGACCAGGCTCTTCTAAGGGTAGCTGTACTTTCTCTTGAAATTCCAGCTTTCTTTCTGTTTTACGCTCTATTTCGACAGAGAAACTGCTTCCCGATAATGAAAGTGTCACAGTTTCCATTCGTTCATATTTTTCTTGAATGTTAAACTCGCTCCGATTTTTTTTTTATTTTTCTTCGGCTACTTTTTCCCGAGCAGTTAGCTGGTAGTCGATGCCATACATAAACCCTGGACTACCTTTTGGCTATTGACTGATTAAAAATTGTTTGTCCTCTTCATTTGTCATTAGCTAAAGGGCGTTTGCATGGGATATATCAAACAAATCGTTCACGTTTTCCACAAATATGTATTTTTTTTTGTTTTGATCTTTCATTCGTTGTCTTAGCTGACTTTTGTAATGCTCTCCATTCGGCGTAAAGTTTTTCCAACTTTTCAATACAGTTGTTTTCTTTTCGTATTGGTAGGCGAAATTTGCTCCAAAAAATAGAATCTTCTTTAATAGTTAGCGCGACACTTTCATGTAAACTTAGATTTACTTCACGCATGTTAAAGATTAAAACATGTAAAACTTCTTTATTAGAAGGCAATTTATTACCGACAATTTAGGGTGTCCCATTATTACGAACACGACACTCAAACATTGTATCGTTTGTTTTTTAATTATAATATATATATATATATATATATATATATATATATATATATATATATATATATATATATATATATATATATATATATATATATATATATATATATATATATAAATATATATAAGTATAATAAGAGGGATCGACGCAACAAGCTGCAGGTGGATAGACTGCATGCTTAAGAGCAGATCAGTATATACTTCAATTCTTGAAGAAACTCTTGTAGCTCGGGTTGAGCGAGGATGTCCGCAAGGGGGAGTTCTGTCCCCACTGCTATGAAACCTTGTCATGGACGACCTACTAAATGTCCTTCAACTTAAAGGGTACCAAACATTGGGATATGCAGACGATCTCGTCATTATGGACCAAGGAAAATTTAACAATACTGTTAGGGATAAAATGCAACAGGCCCTAAACGCAGTTACCAGATGAATGAGAATTGAAAGACTAAATATAAACCCTCCTAAATCAGCCATAGTTGCCTTCACCAAAAGGAGAAATCTAGAGGGCTTAGGACCCCTGTTCCTACAAGGTAAAATAATCAAGATTGTGGGAGCGGTAAAATATTTGGTTTTCATCCTAGACTCTAAACTTACCTGGAACCATCATCTTTAGAAAATAAGAAAGAAAGCGGAGATGACTCTTATGTTAATCAGACGCGCTTATGTGAAAACATGGGGCCTTAAACCAAACATGGTCTACTGGTTACACACCATGGTGGTAAGGCCTATGATAACATTCGCATCACTGGTATGGTAGACAAAAATGCGACAAAAAACTGCTGCTACAAAACTGGCCAAGGTACAAAAACTTGCTTGCTTAGCTATAACAGGAGCAATTAAAACAACCCCAACAGCAGCCATGGAGTGTCTCTTAGACCTTCCACCACTTAACCTTATAGTGATGGGAGAGGCAAGAATGAGCTACTTCCGACTGCAACAAAAACCAACTGGTGTCTACGCTAGTTTGGGACACAACAACATAAAAAGTCAGGTTGGCGGCAATATCCTGGACGAGAGAACAGACCAGATAATTCCCCAATACTCATTCAACAAAAATTTCAAGGTAAAAATTCCAGATCGAAGTGAGTGGCAGCAACCCGATCTCCCAAGCACGGTTGGAGACATCATCTGGTATACGGATGGTTCCAAAACCGAGCAGGAAACTGGAGCGGGCGTGTACAGTGAAATGAGGAATTCACAATTTTTCATTCCACTAGGAACACACAGTTCTGTATTTCAAATGGAAATATATGCTTTACTGCACTGCAAAACAAAATAACAGGAGGGCTTATAAAAATAAGCGGATCTGCATAATAACAGACAGCCAAGCGTCACTAGGGGCACTAGTAAACCCCAAGGTAACGTCCAAGCTGACATGGGAATGCCAAAAAGAACGGGAAGTCCTGGGAGAACGCAACAGAGTAACTCTTTTGTGGGTACCAGGACATTCGATGATAGAAAGCAACGAAAAAGCGGATGAGCTAGCGAGACAGGGATCATCCACACCATACTTTGGACCAGAACCTGCCCTTGGAGTGACCAAAACCACTGCACGAAGAATACTGGGGAAACCTTAGTGGAATAAGACATGGAAAAAGCTTCATAAGAGTCCCATCCAAAAGAACGAAGGAAGAACTACTCAGACAAAGTAGGAAAAGACTTCGCATAACAGTAGTCAAATTCAATCTACTCCAAAGAATATGTATACAACAAAAACAAATGTGCGGATATCGATTCTGGGAAATATTATAAAGGCTTGCCCAATCCATACAGTAACGTTAATACCACCAGCAACACTAAAAATCTTATAGTGCATAACTTTACTGTCAAAATTGCTTTTCCAAAAATACCGTATGACCTTAAAACACCACCCATATTACAGTTAAGATATAATAAAGTTAAGACAGTAATAAATTTAAGACTTTAACAATTTTATTATTTAATTTAGTTTTTGATATATTTCTTGGTTAAATATACTTATTTGTTGATATAATTAATTTATTTTTAGTAAACGATGCTAAAAACCAAGTTAACAAACCTAATGTCACTAAAAGACCTTTACCAATATAACAAACATTAGTTTTAAAATGAAACTAACAAGTACTGTTTTTAATTACATTTTTTATTAACACTGTGGCACCTATTTAACCAAAATTATTCTAATCTGTTTTTAACTCACCCTTAAAAAATTACCTTGGTTATATAAATCTTATGTTTAGTTTTTCAAAGTAAACGCTATTGATTTTCATATATTCAGTAATTAGACACAAAGCGGCCTGTTAGCCTTGAGTAACCTACGCTTTATCCGTTTAATTAACTGCTATTGTGTGAGGTAGGCATATTCCCTAATTGGGGCAAACACTTGCCGTTATGAGTAAACGTCTTTAGGCTTATCTTTACATTTCAAACAAAAAGGAATATTTTTGTTAGTTTAATTTTAACATACTAGATATAGATAGTCTTTTGTTTAGCAATGTTTATACTACTGTAGACATGCACGTAAGGCACGAGCGTGCTTTTAGCAATTGTCACGCTTGTATGTAAATGCAAATCGCAATCGGAAACTTCCGGATAGGAAAACCTTTGAAAACATTCAACGCAGATTACGAGAAAATGGTAAATTTTGTTTCTTTTTCACGCGCTGTGAAAGAAAAACCTGGTTTCCGTATGTGGACCATCGCAAATCGATTAGGTAATTATTCTAACAGCATTGAATGGCAAGTATTATCCGAACAACTTTTATATCCATATTATGTGCAACGTGTGCAAGCATTACATCCAAGATATGTTTAGTCTCGTTTACAATTTTGCGAATGGTTTTACCCAAAAACATTAAAAACAAGTTTTTAATGTTTTTGGTTTTACCGAAGATATTTCGGTAATACCATTACCGAAATATATTTTAAATTAAATGATAATTGACAACAGGAATTTCAATAAAACCGTTCTTTTTACTAATAAAGCAGGCTTTTGGCAAGACGATATAGTCAATTATCACAACGCCCAAGTGTGAAGTGATAAAAATTATCACGCTTACGTGCAATGTCACCATCATTTTTTTTTTAATGTGTGGATACGTATTGTAGCTGATATTCTAATTGGTCCTTTCTTTTAATCCCTAAGACTAAACGGTAAATCCTACCTAAACTGCCTGCAAAAAGAATTGCCTGTACCACTAGACGAGATACCACTAATATAACGTAACAAACTTATTTTTATGTACGATAAAGCTTCCTCTTATTTTGGTTTAACCGTGAGAAAACACCTAAATAACACATATATTAAGAGGTGGATTGGAAAGGGTAGACTAAATCACTGGCCACATCGTTCCTCCGATTTAAATCCGTTAGATTTTTATCTGTGAAGGCATCTTAAGTCGATAATTTATCCCACGCGAATAAAAACATGGAAAGGTCAGGGTAATAACTGCTTATGATAAAATAAAAAATACGTCTTAAATTTTCCCAACATTCGCCGTTCGATAATTCACCGCGTGAGAAGGTGTGTGAAAATGAAAGGAGGGCATTTTCAGCATTTGCTCTAGGTAGCACTAAGCACAAATTGTTATTTGTTTTTTAACTTTGTTATCAAGTATTTTAATAGTTAATTGTTAACTCCAGTTACAAATTAAAATATAACTTGTTTAGGTTTTTTTAGTGGGATCTAGAGATTTGGTAGGAAGCGGTCTTAATTTTTTTTCAAAAACGAAGCAGGATAGGAAAAAACATAAAGAGACGAAAAAGTATTTTTAATTAAAAGAATGTACATATATATATATATATATATATATATATATATATATATATATATATATATATATATATATATATATATATATATATATATATATATATATATATATATATATATATATATATATATATATATATATATTATATATATATATATATATATATATATATATATATATATATATATATATATATATATATATATATATATATATATATATATACTATATATATATATATATATATATATATATATATATATATATATATATATATATATATATATATATATATATATATATATATATATTTTGCAACAAAAAACAGTGGCTCAGACTCTTTTTACAGTTATTTTCGACAAGGTGCCCCTTGAGACGCCTCTGGACTTAATAAATTTAATTTAGGAAGGCCCTTATTTGGCTTTTATTTATAAAATTAACATTAATTAACTTTAAGAAACTCGTCTAAAAGGTGTTTAGGATAATCACAAAAAAAAATCCAGTTATTTTATATATTTTAGAAACTGTGTTTTTTTGAACCTATATTTATAAAAAACTTTATTTTATATTTTTTAATAGGAAATTACTTTCTAAAATTTGGACAAGCCTTTTTCAAAAAGCCTGTGGGTATATAATTAATAGCAAGGTTCTTGGGGATAGATATTACACGTGCGGCTTTTCAGACCTCTAGAAAAGTGCGTATGTTGGAAGGATTAAAAAGAGATGGGTTTTGCTTAGAAGTAAAGTACCTTTATTTTTGACAGTATCGAAAATTTTATAAAAAAGTTGATCAGAACAAAAACCACATTTAAATATGCAATTACACCCATTTACAATAAAAAAATATTTTTACATTTTTGAAACATATGTCTACAATAACAATGCCAATTTAACTGTACTTACATGTAATTTAGGATGCTCTGACATACAAATGAATTGCTGATAGCAAGAAATGTTTGATAGCGACTTTTAAAATGCGTTAGAATTTATAAAGTACATAAAAATGATGTTATTAACTTGTAAAGAAAAAACTGAAATCTAAAATATAAAAAATTACAAAACCTAATTTTTTTATTGCATATTTACAAGTAGTTTTTAGTTATGACAAAGACAATTGTAGTTATCACTATAGACACACAGAACAATGTAAAATTTTTGGTAATAGGTTTGGACGCTCGCTTGCTGAGATTCCTTGAGCGAGCGTCCATCGAGAGAATATACGTGCACACGCTGCTCTATAAATGAACACTGTTGCCAAACCAATAAAAGAAGTAACAGAAAGTAGGAATTATTTCTGTAGAAAATAGGCTTCGAATTTATATTCGTTTTAATAATCTTAATATTTTCTTTTTCTTTATGAAATAATAAAATTTTAGTTCTTTAAACTTGTACTGTGGGGAATTATTTCCTAAAATATATTTATACCTAGTATAAAAATACACGTTCGTTAACATGATTTCATATTTTTACAAATTCTTTTTTTTATTATAAGACATCCTTACATAAAAAGAAATGTTTGTATAGGCTCACCTTAATTTATTAATTTTTTTTTAATCAATAAAATTCAAATAAACGCATGTATTTTTTAGTTTATTGCTATTGGCAAATAAAGTGAGAAATATTAATTAAAGTGTGGCCATCAAAGAACCAAAAAACGGCTAGTTTTTTGGAGTTAAATAAAAAAAAAAACGTTTTTGTTTAATTCATTGCATATCGTATTGCCATTTGTGCGTTGTGATTTGTTTGTGTTTTTCCTGGTGGTAATTGAAATTTGTATTCTTGATAAAATGTCGGGAAATCTATGTCAATATTATGACTGCCGAGTGAGTCGAAGAGCAGATAAAGTTAGGCTTTTTCGTTTTCCCTACAAAAATAGTACACTATGTAAGCAATTCATTATAAACCGTGGTATTTATCTATGTATATCAAAATTATTTAGACTAATATATACCTTATAATTATGATCGACACCTAAAATTTAATTTTTGTTTATTTGATATTTGATATTTAAAAGTCATTGACCGCAAAAATCGCTTAAAAACTGCCTGTTTTTTCACATTTATTCATTTAGGAAGAGCATTGCATTTCGTTTTTTGCAAATTTTAAAAAATCACTTCTATTAAGGGGTCGGAAAGATGCCTAATCTAAAAAATTTCAAAAATGGCAGTGGAATTAAAAGTTATTCTCACTGAAATTTTTGTTTCTTCTGCGAAGGTTGTAAATTAACCCCCATGAATGTGGGGGTACAATCATCCCCTAAAATATATAAAATTATGTACAACTTTAAAAACTGCAAAAAAATCAGATTGTTTGGACATGCCTAATAAAAAATAAATGTATATGATAGTCAACCACCCTTTTCTAAGGGTAAACTTACCCTTATTAGTAAGAAAAAGTGAATGAAATCCTAGCTCTTACAAAAAAAAGTCTTAGCTTTCTATTTTTTTGATCCAAGTTAAAAAGCCGGTGTACCTAGATTTTTGAGATCACTTTTAACCAAAACCACCCCTGCAAGGGGGTAAATTAATCCCCTAAAATTAAGAAAATTCATGTTATATTTGAGATATTCTAAAACATCCAAATATGCTTTTTAATATTTTAAAAGTTTTATATGATTTTATACATTTAGGGGATGAATTTACTCTGCAAGTAGCTTTGATTAGAAGTGAACTCGAAAAACCCAAGAAGGTCTACTTTATAGACCTGGGATGAAAAATATGAGCCCAAAACGCTTTTGGATAAGCTAACATTTTATTCAATTTTTCTGATAATGCGGGTTTCTTTACCCTTAATTTTAGGAGTGGTTTATTATCAAAACTTACTCTAAACTGCCCGTCATATTTAAGATATCCTAAAACATCTAAATATTTTTTTTTTACAATTTTAAGTTGTATATGATTTTCTACATTTTAGGGGATGCATATACCTCCTTGCAGGAGTGGTTTTGGTTAAAAGTAAACTAGAAAAATTTAGTTACACCTGGTTTATATACTTGGATAAAAAAATACCAACTAAGACTTTTCTTGAAAAAGCTAGTATTTTATTTAATTTTTTCTTCTGGTAAGAGTAGTTCCACCCTTAGAATAGGGTAGTTGATTATCATAAACATTTATTTCTTATTAGACATGTCCTAAAAAATCCGATGTTTTGTAATTTTTGAAGTTGTATACGATTTTATATATTTTAGGGGATGATTGCACCCTCACATAGTCCATGGGGGTTGGTTTACAACCTTCTTAGGGATGAAAAAGTATTACTTCATTTTTCCAAGGTCCATTTGAAACAAAAATCGCAGTGAGAAGAAACTTTTAATACCACTACAATTTTCGCAATTCTTCAGATTCGGCGATTTTCCAACCCCTAAATGGGGGTGATTTTTTAAAATTTGCAAAAAACGAAAAGCAATGCTCATCTTAATTTTTTGCGATGAGTAATTTAGTATAAAATTCATATTTGCATGTTTTTTTTCACCTCTCTGTAAATTGTTAAAAAAACAGGCAGTTGTTGCGGTTACTCCTTATGATTACAAACAAGGTTCTATATTTAATTTTAGGACTGAAATAAATCTTAAAAAATTAAGTTCTGGGGAGATTGGAAGCCACTTATACTGGGAAATATGGGAAACAATTAAGGTCGCGCGTTAATTTTAATTGGATAGTATTTTTTTTCTTATTCAATTATATTTTATATTCCTGCTTAAATAATCGGTATATTTAACTATGCACGGTACCTCTAAAGCATCGGTAAGATTATTAAAAATGTGAAAGGTAACGGGGCGCGGGATTCGAATACTCCATATTTGTACTGCAAAATCCAGTTTGAATTGAAATCGTATCTGCTCCCTTTATCGAGATTTACAAAAAAAAATCTTTTAAATTTTATAGATTTTTTTTTATTTATTTTAAAAATAAAGATGCATTTCATTTAAGTTTCGCAATTTCTAGTAATTTTTTTTTATATTCCACGTACAAAGACAAATATTTTATTCTTTTTTAAATATGAATTTTAAGATTTAACAAAAAAATTTTCTAAAAAACTTTTGAATCGAAAAATTAACATTTTTGATTTTTTTATTAGTTTATTTTCGATAAATTTAAAAAATAAAAACATTTGTTAATTTTTGATTTTACATCCCAAAAAGTGGGATCGTGAATTTTAGAATAAATAATTGTCTTTTATATTGTTCTTAATAAATAGGTATTTGCGTAATATTTAAAAACTATACAATTTAGACCCAGCAACCCTTTAACTACGTAAATAAAGTTTTATAATAAAAGTACAATAAATATAAAAGAGCTGATGTGACGATTATTTTTTTTATAACTGTATAAGATTGCTCAAAAGTCGGCTCTTTTTTGAAAAAAATATAGGACCTGTAATTTGATTTATATTATTGTTAATTATTTTTAAATATTTTTAGCAGCTTTTCTTTAACCTCTCTCACTAGCCAACTTATGGAAAATTTTAGTTCCATTCAGGACTTTTGAAACACTCTGTATTTACATTTCATATTAAATGATGCCCAATTGCACAATTATTACCTTTTTGTTTACATAAAAAAGTTAAATTCAACAAAAAATCTAATGTTATTTTATATTAACAATAATAATTTATATATTCACTAACAGCGGTGGCGTACTGGCCAGCGTACCAGCCTCTCAAATAGGCCTTACGAGGGATTTTTTTGCAGATGGGATTTGTAAGCGGTTTTTTGCATTTGACTCGTATAGACTACAAACTTAATAAACACATTTAATTAATGGGAAATGAAAAATGGATTTGTGAATTAAAAAATGCATTATTAAGTTTACAATTATATATTTTTTTCTAATTACAAACTATAAAATGCATTTCAAAAATTTATTTTTCTAATGCACAACGGCAGTTTTTCATTTCCCGTTAATAAAATTTGTTTACAAAGTTTTAAAAGGTTCATACGAATCGAATACCAAAAACCGCATTTAAATCCATCTTACAGCACAAAAAATTCATCGTGCATTACTTCGTTTCCCCGACCAATATCTGTGCAAAAAGCAGTTTGTTGTTTTTGCAACATAAATATGTGCGAAGGAAGCCTACGCTTTAAATAGACTATGACACAGTAAGAAGCCAAAACGGCAACGCTGAGAGGTACCTCAGCAGGTAAAAATTAAATATTCTAATAAAATTCAATTGTCGGCAAAAAGTACTTATACAAAGGGACTGGGCGTCTATAGTGATAACTACAATTGTCTTTGGTTATAATCACCTTTTTTCCTAACAATTTTTGATATTGCCAAAAATAAAAAAACTTTACTTTTGGAAAAAAATCCATTTTTTGATAAACCTCGTATACGCCTGAAAAAAAATATTATCTGATAGTTGCATTTTAAGTTTCAGATTATGCAGAACTTATTATGAAGAATACCTTTTTAGCAAAATTGTTTATATTTTCTTAATAAAACAATATTACAAAATAATGTTTAGTGCAAGTCTTAAGTCATATTAGACAATGGTATTTATTTAAAAAAAATCTTTAATATTTATTTTATTTTTTAAGAGGCCATAAAATATTTATAGTAAAGCAGATTATAAAAGAAGGAAAGAATATGTTTAATGTAACAAGAAATAATAATTTTTTAAATAGAGGATGTTTTAATTCTGGGATAAACGGACAAAGTAATTTAAGTATTTATCTTTATTTTTTAATATTTTCTTACTTAAGATAAAAACATAACATACTTTAAAAGAAAATTTTATTGTCTCTTATCTGCAAAGTATATTATTTAAAAATGTACCCTACAACAAAAATAGCTTAGGAGTCATTTTGGAAAATCTGGCTTATACGATTTAATGCCTAAATAAGGTAAAATATCGTCGGCCTCGGATTAAAATGGCTTAGGTCTAGTTTTTTCCTAAACTAAGATTTTACTGCCATTTGGTTAAGTCAAACGTAAGTCATCGCCTAAAAATTGTATTGATAGTTAAGGAGGAATCGGCGCATGAGTACCGAAAAGTATTCCACCTCAATTTTTTATACGATCCTCTTTAAGTTGACCTACTGATGATATAAATGCATGTTGCCATGGCGCCACCTGATGCCATATTGTTTAAACAGAAATTATTTAAACAACTGCAACGAATTGTCATTTTTTAACCGGACAAATTTTTATTATTTATTCTTTATTGAAATACAAATAAAATAGGTATGACTTTTTACGATAAAGTTAATATTTTTGGAGATATAAATTATTAAAAGTTTGAAAAATCTCAAATTTGGCTACTTTGACCCATAAAAAATATATATTAAAAAAATTTAACATAAAAAATATTTTTTTTATTCTTTATACATTGGTTAATAATATTCTTAATTGAGATTAAAAAAAAAAAATGTTTATACAGATTTTTCGATTGTTTATTACGCGCGCTTACAAGTAAAATAAAGCTCCAGTAACTTTTGTAAAATTGATTTTAGGAAAAAACTTATACAAACAAATTGTAGATAATTAAATTATTGATAACATTGGCTCTCTTTAACAATTTTGATAAAGTTACTAGTTTTTGAGATAAAGGATAAACAATGATTCAGGACACAGAGGAGCCGATGCAGGGTATGAGTCAGAGAGACGGCGATACTTAAAGGTTAGGGACGCATACTTGTGAGCGCGCTTAATAAACGATCAAAAAACCTGTATTGTATAAAAAAATATATTTTCATGTTTTATTATTTTTTTAAATATATTTTTCATGGATCAAAAGTACCCAAATTTGAGATTTTTTGAACTTTTAAAAATTCATATCTAAAAAAATATTAACTTTATCGTAAAAAGTCATTAAACCTTTTTTTATTTGATTTTCAATGAAGAATACGAAAAAAAAAATTGTCCGGTTGGGAAATAACAATTCCTGGCATTTGTTTAAATAATTTCGGTTTAAACAATAGGGCACCAGGTGGCGCCATGGCAACATGCATTTATTTTATCAGTAGGGCAATTTAAAGAGGATCGTATAAAAAAATTGAGGTGGAAGAATTTTCGGTACTCATGCGCCGGTTCCTCCTAGACTATAAGGTAAATAAATACATACAGAGGGCAAAATGAAAAAAAATAAAAATATGGCTAAACTCCATGCTTGCTTAGATTAAAAGGAAAATGGCCCAAATCACCGTTTTCACAACTAAAAAAAAAGAAATAAGTAAATTTTAAGATAATATTATTACAAGAACGATATTTCCTTGCCCAAAAGATTAATAGGCAATATATTAAAATGAAACAGTTTTATCTCCCTACTGTAAAAATGTGACTTAGACAATTTTCATCCGAGGTCGACAATATGTAGAATTACATCGTTAAGAATTTCATTTAAAGGAAACCACAAGAATGGATAAGAATTGTATTGTCACCTAGTGAATTAATGCAAGTAAGCATTTATCTTTTATAGTTACAACTTTGCTTTAACTATAAGTTAAAGTTTTTAGAATTGAAATATTGTTGTATCACTTTTCGGAACATATTTTAAATTTTGCAAAGAAACAATCTATCATTCTAATTAGATTTTTACGATTAGCTGATTTTGAAACTCTTTGCCTGCTTGCTTAATTCGTGGCTATTAAATAATCATGCGTTTTCTGTAAATGAAAATTATAATTACTGAAGAAAATTAAACTATGTCATGATAACCCATTTACTAATTTAAAGAAAAAATTATTTAATTTTGTCCTAAAAACATTTGTTTTAACATGGGAAATAAAATAGGAGTGAATGTAATATTTGTAATTATTACAGATACTATATAAATAAGTATCTTGCTTTAATTCTGCCCAAAGCTCGCGTATCCAAAATTTATACTTGTAATTTAAATTATATTCTATATGTAAATTATTTGCACAACAGTTTACAATTTTATTTTGTTTCAGCTTTTTTTTAATGCTTGCTCTTTTTTTTAAACTTGTTCCTAATTCTGGTTATTTTTAAAATTTTGTTCTCTGTATCTTTTAAATTGCTTGCTAACTCATTAGCAACTTGTTTTTGACCCTAAACTGGAAATATTTTATACTTGTTACTAATCGAAAATGGCTTGGTTAAAATGGTGGTTTAGGAAAACAATTTCTTGTATGGTTGAAACTTCTAAGGGGCCATTCATTCAGTACGTAAGGATGATTTTGACAATTTTTGACCCCTCCTACCACGACGTAGGGGTAAATATAATTTCTCGAACCCCCCTTCCTCTTTTTTTCGTAAAATTCAGTCTCGTATTCCTAAATAC
>JAHBCN010021238.1:0-14320 GCA_019359885.1 Listronotus oregonensis | reverse complement strand
AAAGTTCAATACCATGTATAATGTTCAACACCATATATAAATAATCAAGAAACACTAAATAACACGCAAACTATCAAAAACACTAAAACAGGCTAAATATTCCAAAGAATGAAGCAAAATTGGCATCAGCTGTTAACACGTCAACATCTGAAACAGAAAATAAAAATCCGAACAATCCGGCCCCGTTTAAGTGAACAGTACAAGTAAACTAACTGATGGTTTATATCGCCCTTTAACAGTTCACGTGTATTAAAAAAAGAGGCAGATATAATCGTGTTTTAGATTATTTATTTTTAATTGCCGGTTGGTTTCCTGGTCTGGTAACTTTTATATTTTGAAAACCTAAAAAAACGGTTGGCATTTGTGAGAGAAGTAACGGCTTTAAATTCAAATCTTAGCTGAAATAAACTATAGAAGGCCATGGCCATACCTTTTCGAAGAATAGGGGACTAGTGTACCGCGTAATGGAGACCACTTATATTCTGTGCTAGTATAATTCCAGCACACTCTACATACATTGTCAATACCTGACTCGAGTATGACCTCTAAGAAGAAAATTTAACAAAAAAATCAGTTTTTTTAGACTAAAATTGTTTTGCCTGTACCTTAATTATTGCTTTTTCCAATATTAATAATTACTATTTTTATGTATATGTATTATTACAGGTACTTCTGGAACTCTTACTGAATGCCGAATAACTTGTGCAATTAATGAAAAAGATCATTACGTTTACTACTTTTTAAAGAAGCACCCAGGACGGACACTTATTTTCTGTAATTCTATTGGATGCGTCAAGAGACTGACAACTCTATTGGGCTTATTGGACTGTAATCCGTTGCCACTTCATGCCAGTATGCAACAAAGACAAAGGCTTAAAAATTTGGAAAGGTTTGTTTTTGTTATTATGCTCTAGATGGTACTTTTATTATATTCTTATGAAGGAGATCTTGGTCGATCTTTTAAGATAGGTTTAATATGTAAAGGATTAAAATCCTATACAATGCAAGTTTTACTATAATTGTCATGTACAGACTTTGCAGTGGACTGTATAAATGTTTTATTTTATTAAATAGTTAAGTTTTACGAAGAAATTTATATTAATTTCTCGTAAAAGTTAACTATTTAATAAAATAAAACATTCAGTATCAAAAAGCGAAATTAAATCGCATATTGGTTAATATAAATAACGCATTTACCAATGTGTGTTGATCTCGTTGTTGGAGAGCGTTCTCGTGAGTTTTTTTGATCTGAATAGGATTGATATCAGATTTGTCATTCGCGATAATTACGATTGATACATTTTTTCAGCTTCTTAGCAACCAGTAGGTTGTTCGGGAGTATGACTTTCTTGCTTCGTGTGTCGCGCATAAAGCTCTCGAATTAATTAATTTATTTAATTATGAAAGCAGTAAAATATAAATTAATAGAATTTTATTTATAAAAACAGAAATAATTTAACCAAGAAACAGTCCATTTCGTACAAATATATAACTGCCAAACGCACATTTTCAATATTATTCCAGTTTAACATTGGGTTTTGTAAATTTTCGATGTTAGATATTATCCGGTCAAATTAGCTATAAAAATAGTGGTTAAGTAACAAAAAACGCCGGAGAGCCATTTCTTGGCGGAGTTCACCATTAGAAATAAAGTGTCAATAGTCCCCATCGATCCCATGTGTGCTACAAAATTTATTTGGGGTCAAAGGTTTTTGAATTTTTGTCGAAAATGGTAAGGTTTATCAAAAGAGTACTTCAGAACAAAGTTGTTAAGATTGGTCTGTGTGATCAAAAAATCATAAAAACCATTTTTGTAGATAATTTTAAGATCTACCATCTACTACTTTTTTGATAAAACTTACCATTTTCGAGAAAAATCCAAAAAACCTAAAATTTTGACCTTTGACCCCAAATAACTTTTGTAGCACACATGGGATCGGTGGGGAATTTTGACACTTTATTTCTAATGGTAAACCCAAGGTCTCCACCGAAATTTGGCTGTCCGGCGTTTTCTGTTATTTCAAATGTCTAATTTGACCGGATAAATATGTTACAAATTATTTTTGAGTATTAAAGAAAATATATAAAAAAAGTTTATGAAATATTAAGGTTAGGAAGCAGAGTCACAAATATATTTTCTGGGCAGCCCTAGTGGATTTATGGATAATAGTAGCTGAAGTAAGTGCTTATGTTTAAAGTAAATATTATATTATATTTGTATTTAATTCATACTTTTTTCTTTTTAGATTCAGAGATACTGAAAATAGTATTCTAATTGCAACAGATGTGGCCGCTAGAGGTCTCGATATACCAAAAGTCGATCACGTTTTACATTACCAAACCCCTAGGACCAGTGAGAGTTATGTACACAGGTCAGGGCGTACGGCAAGAGCGTCGAAGCAGGGCATTACTATTCTGATTATGGAACCAAATGAGTTTAATAATTATTTAAAATTATGTAAGACTTTAGAAAAAAGTAAGTCAAACATTTAACCATATTAAATATATTTTAACTGATATAATAAATAATTTCCGTAAAATGCAAAAAAAAATAAAATATTTTGTCTCTTGTGTGTGTGTTACAAGTACAATTAATAAAATTACATTTAAAAACATATTTGTAAAAATATGGGCTAAGCTTAAGATTTACTTTTTGGTGTATGCTGAAGTAACGGTTTTACTGCTTGTGCAGATATTTAGGATTTCTAATAACGAATAATTGTTAATAAAGTTCTGCCTACCCTCTGCTACCCTCCAATAGTTGGAAATTGCAGAAGATAATAGGCCCAAAAAGTTAAGCAAGTTGCCGATTTCTGTTGACTAAATATGTGACTTTTTAACACGTTGTGATACTATAATAATTTATTCACATTGGTTTTAATCATTTTTAAATGATGAAACTTAGGTGTCTACTTAAAAAGCACACGCGTTTAAGTCACCCTATGTCTACTGACTTCAAGTTGGTATAAACATGAGCTATTTTGATGACGTCTTACACATATAGAACTAAATAAACAGAACAAACTTTGATCACAGATCACAATCAAAAGGAAATAGGACAAAACAAAAAATATTTTAAAAATATATTCCCCAAATAAAGAAAAAAATAGCAACTTAGATTCCGGGCAACTAACCACCTTTCGATTTCATATTTGGGACATTTTGGAGCTCAGCAATGTGTAAAGAACCTCTGCTTATTCCACTAGAGAAAAAAATTATCAGGCCGTTTTAGAAAATATTTTTAAGTTTATTTTGCGTTTATATTGCCTTAATTATTCATGGGCAATGTATTGTAAATTTTTAGGGATAAATTCTAAATCTTTTCCATATGTACGTAGTGTGGTCAATCTATTTTTAGCTTAACATAAAAAGAAACATGAAAATAAAAAGAAACAATAGTATCCCTGATTTTCTTTACTCTTTTAACATTGTTTTATTGAAGATTCTATACCACTCAAAAATTTTGCTGGATCTATACTATCTATCTTTTTTTTTTAACTCGTAAGCCTTCTTTAAGTTTTAAGATTGAAAAATAATCAAAAGCTAGATATGGGCTATATGGTGGGTGATCAAGTTCAGTCAAGTTGCGTTCTCGAACAGTTATCTTGATATAGTGATGTGAAACGGAGCATTATCATGAAGCAACCTAAAAGCTCGGCTAGGTTGTCTTCGTCGTTCCTCGTTAATATTCTGGCACAGTTAGGCAAGTTAACAGTTGTATTAAGTTCTTTATAGTTTATTAAAAGATTCCTTGGCATTCCCGAAAAATAATGGTCATAAGCGTTTTAGTGCTTTTGGCGACTTTGGCCTTTTTTGGGACCAGTTCTCTTTTTTAGTACCACTCCATTAAATCCCTTTTCGAAGTTGGATTGTAAGAAAAGATCATAATTTCAGCACCCGTCATAATCGATTCGATAATATCATCTTTATGACATTGCTATAGAAATTATTCGCAATTTTTCTTTATGATATTTTTTTTTTGAACTTCCTTGAGGAGCCAGGGACCTGCACTAATTTTTGTCCTCCCTATATATTTATGTAGGGTCCGTAAAACACTTCGTTTTTGATATGTCAATGTGCGCAGCTATTTTTTTGTCTTAAGTCGCAGATCAGAAAAAAAGTTTCTGTAAAAAAATTGATATTCTTATATTATTCACATCCCCATCGGAATAACTTTGACCAATTTCTTATCGTAGCAAATGGTGGGCAAGAATTGCCGTAAAAAGCATCACGTTCTTTAATTTTTATAGGTGTTAAAACTTTTTTAGTAAGACATTTAATAACAGAGTGATATTCAAGTTTCGACATTTTCAGTTGTTTAACAACACGGATCGTCCTTAACCACATGCACAATTGAACTAACTCACTCATATCAGGTATGAAACTTGTTAAGACTTGTATTTAATATATACATATATATATATATATATATATATATATATATATATATATATATATATATATATATATATATATATATATATATATATATATAAAGGGTTTCCATACGTCCGGATTTGGCCGGATATGTCCAGGTTTTCAAGATGTCCGGGGACATCCAGCCGCATTTTTAATATAAGTCCGCGAAAACGCAAAGTTTGCAAATACATATAAAATAGCTCAATCTTGTTAATCCATTTGTATTTTTTGCTTGTTAATTATTTAATACTACAGCTTGGAATGGATGAACTTAAAAGACTTAGATGCAATTGACTGGGAAAAAGACATTCTATCATTCCTTAATTATCTTTTAGAAAAGGGGATTAGCATAGATGATTCCATTTTTTAATCAGTTTTCTTTCCAAAAAAAATATATTTCACTGTAGAACAACATGATTTTTTATCCCACAAAAAGTGGTCAATTTATTTTGAGCATTGCTTGTCTATTGAAGTTTTTTCAGAACTGTTAAAATTTTGCGAATTATTTTTTGCCGTTACCGTATGTCCACAACGCAAATATGGAGCGAATTTTTTCAGTAATAGGGTCCTTGCACATTTTTTTTTAATGATGTCGTTTGCACTATTATAGACCGTTCTTCAAAACCTACTACTTCGTTTTTTCTTTAATTCGCTTTTTTGCCGATATTTCGATTTAATAACTTCGAAATTCAAAGGTCCCGCGAAAACGCTTTCTGTTAGGTTACTTATAAATGACGTCATTTATAGGTAAATGTCTGCGTTGCCAAATAGCCTAGTAGTACAATTTTTGGCATTGGTACAATGACACAGTGGAGATGTACACTAGATGTACGCATTGAACTGGGCGGTTTTATAACCTCGCTTTTGCAATATTTGTTTTCATTTTATCGTTGCTCTGTTTTTGTGTGATTTGTATTGGATTTTACGGTTGTGTCTCAAAATGAGTAAAGTTTACCGTTGGTGTATAATTACTCATTGCAAAAATACGTCTATTAATAGCCTGGAAAGACTTTTTTTTCAAGTTCCATCTGATAAGGCTTTAAGGAATCTATGGCTTCAAGCAGGGGGACGTGATCCTGAAAGGTTATCTTCAACATCTAGTTTGTTTGTTTGTGAAGATCACTTTAGTAAGTATTCTTTATCAGTTTTATGAAGTAATAAGCAAGATTTTTACACAAATTCATTTTCACTCACAAACAAATAGGTATTTCAAGTTTTTTGTCAAACAGTACAATTAAGTTGGAGATTTGGCAAATTATTACCTAGTGATGACGCTATCCAATCAGAATCGTTTTAGAAAATTTGAATTTTTAGTACTTTTATTTTTGAAATATCTCAGAAGTTACTTTATTTATCAGTATACTAATTTACACACGCAATTTTAGACCCATATTTAATCGAACTACATAGAAATTATAAACATTTATTTTGCGTGCAAGGACCCTATTGCAGCTCATTGGACAGAAGATCAAAACTGGCTTACACTAGCATCTATAAAAGGCATAATAATGACCATATTTAATTTCAATATGACCTGTTCTGAGTTTTATGACTTTATATTATTACCAGAAAATAGTTTCGTTTTAAATGAAGTTATGTATTTATTAAAATTAATTATTTTTTTTACCATACATGCTATTTTTGTTTTAGCCTGAGAATTTTATGTTTTATGTTACCATACCTGAGAATTTTATGTTACCATATAAGACTAATATGTCTTAAATTTATGTTTATAGTGTATTTTTGAATATAATAGAATAATTATTTAATTAAATGTTTCAAGTACTTGTATTTTAATTTAGCTTTTATTGTCATAAATAAATTTATAACATTTATATTTTTTAAACTGTCCGGATTTGTTCGGATTTTTGGACTCATGTGTTCTGGATTTGAAAAAGACCATATGAAAACCCTAGCTCGATCATCTTTACACATTTAAAATATTTGGCCAAATCACACATTATTTTTTTTTCAGATGAAGATTTACCGATTTTCCCTGTACAAGAAAAATACCTAAATGCGGTAAAACAAAGAGTAAATCTGGCTTGTGAATTAGATAAGTTGCAGCTTCAAGTCCGCAAGGCTAATTCTGAAGAAGGATGGATACAGAAAGCAGCCAAAGAAATGGATATAATTGTTGATGGAATGTATCCTTTTCCTAACTTTTTTAAACCCTATTTCCTATACCGGGTGGTGCGTCGCCGAGCGGAACATAGGAAATCCCTTGTAAATTTTAAGGGGGTTAATTATTGGCTCCCCTGTACATTTTACAGAAAAAAAATGTAGGATAACTTGAAGAAACCAATCTGACAAGCCCTCGTGCCAAGTTTCAAAAAATTTTAATAAGCGAATCTTGAATTATTCAATTAAATGTATCAATCCCACAACTATTACATTCAAAGTAAAAGACACGTTAACATTATTTTTTATCAAACCTTTTATTTATTGTAACAAGTAAGTTTAACTAATAACTCAGTTATCACCACTACTTTTTAACCTGTATACTGTTGACCTTCATAATATTTGGGACAACAACATAACCTGCATCCAATATGCCGATGACCTGGCTCTATACAGCCAGGAAGCCAACAAAGAAAAAAGCCAAATAAGACTTAACCACATCACTTACTGCCATGAAAATGGCTTTGACTTATCCATAAAAAAACTACTGTTGTATTTTTTACTCGCCGCAGAATTCCTTATAATGAATACATTACCCTTGGTAGCACAAAGTTTCCCGTAGCAAAAGAATTTAAGTATCTTGGGCAGTCTTTCTCAAAGTGGGCGATAACGCCCCCTTGTGGGCGCTGAAGGCCTAGAGGGGGCGGTAAGGGACCCAGAAAAAATTGGGGGGCGCGGATGTGATTTTAGGGGGCGATAGGTGATTTGTAACTTCAACTACTTCACATTTTAAAATTCACTAAAATTAAAATCCTTCTACTACACAACATTCATTTATTAGTTCATATTTTTATCCTATTTTATTGTATAAATATAAATTAAAAATATATTAAATATTTAATATTTTTAATGCGTTGACAACGCTATTAATATCTTAAGATATATAGTAATATGTATCAAACACTGAAAGATATTCGTGTCTTTAAGTGTCGCAGGTGAGGTGCCCACCTCCGAAGACACGTGTTAAAAATATGTATATATTGTGGCGGCCAAGCAGAGCACTTTCCGTACGCGGAATTTTTTTATGTACCTAATCTAGTAAAAATAAAGAAAAGATAAAATTAAAATTAGAAGGTTCAAATATAATTTACGTTTGGCGCAAACAAATATTGAACGATTTATTTGTGCAATCCTGTATTTCAGTCCGTTAACGTTCGTCGGTCCATGTTTGCAATGTGCAGGCCCAAATACACAGCCGCGGCTCGCTCAATGTTGATTATTGTTAATTTTAAATAAAAGATACTCCTAATATTGTAAAGTTGCATTATTAGTGCTCTCACTGATAAGAAAAGTGTCGTTTAGAATATAGGTTTAATTAAACTCCAGGCGAGAGTAATATGTTATTAAGATTTTTAAGGTGAAAAAAAATGGGGGGCGCTACAAAATAACTGATTTTCAAAGTGGGCGTTAGACGAAATAAGTTTGGGAACCTCAGATCTTGGGGTAACATTAGATTCTAAATTACTTTGGACAAAACATATTAACAGTATTATTAGCAAAACTGAAAAAAGCATTAATCTCCTTAAACAAGTATGTTCTTTCTCCTGGGGAGCAAATCAACAAGTTGCCTTACTTTTTTATAGATCATACATTCGATCAATCACCTTATGAAAATTAATAAATTGCAATATAAAGCTTTACGAATATGTTTGGGTCTTATGAAATCATCGCCAACAGCAGCAATTTTAGTGGAAGCCCTCGAACTACCCTTAAGCCACAGAAGAGAACTATTGGCATGTAAATTTATTTTAAAATTACATGCAAGACAACATTCACTGCTAGCAAAAATATACAACATTTATATATACACACTCACAAATTCATACTGGAATAAAAAAAATACACCACCGCTAGCAGTTGCATACGAAACATACCAAAATTTAAATCTGAATACCACTGAACAGTTGCCCCAGATAAATCTATATAGTATGCCATATAATGCCCTATTTACAATACCCGATGTGAACATTCCAAATTATCCAGCAGAGCCTACAATAGCTGACGCACACTTCAGGGAAACAATCTTATCCAACGCTAAAAATGCGCTAATTATTTTTACAGATGGTTCCATGAAACCCAATAATCTTGGCGCAGCCTTTACTTGCCCCCAGTTAAATTATCAGAAATGCATTAGTCTTAATCCCAATCTTAGTATATTTTCTGCAGAAGCTGCAGCTATTAATCATGCGCTTATATGGGCCACTACTCAAACATTTAAAAATGTCTTAATTTGCTCCGACTCACAGTCCGTTCTCAATAGCCTAAAATATTTTTCAAGAAACAAACTTATATATCCTAATACTTTTATAGCAAATATAAATATTATTTATACAAACAAAAACATCGAAATACAATTTATTTGGACAAAGGCACATTCAGGTATAACAGGAAATGAAATAGCAGATCAGTTGGCTAACGACGCATCCAAGAAAAACCACGACATTAATGAAAATACTATTAATATACAGGACTTCATTTTTAATATAAAAGGAGACATTTATGAAAAATGGAATAGAGACTGCCGCAGCTATGGTAGCGAAAGCAAAACATTCTACTACAAAATACATGATAACATCCCAAAAACACATTGGTACTATAAACACCCCGCATCTAGGAAATAATTTCCATCATAAGTCGACTTAAACTTAACCATGGACGCTTCCCAAGTCATCTAAATAAGATCGGCGTTAAGGATAACCCCTTATGCCCTTGCGGTGAATATGGCGACGTCAATCATATCCTGTTTAACTGTCAACTCCACCAAGAACAAATAAATAAATTTTTAAATTATCTACTTTCTAATAACTTTTCGCTGCCAATATGGCTCCCAGAAATTTTAAAAAGCAATAATCCGACAGTGATTGTTACTCTTGGGAAATACTGTCAAGAAATAGGCCACAATATATAGATTTATTTATAATTAATTAGTAGTATAGCCTAAATCTTTCCTTTATGTTTTTTTCCTTCTTTAGTGGTCCTCTTTGTGTGTCTTGTACTAAAAGTCATCCTGACGGATCCCAGGATGTGAAGCGTGTGTCCTTGTCTATATGTGTTTAGGGATTTTACATATTAGAGTAAACTATTTAGATCCGTGGTCAAAACACATAGTATGTAAGGCCAATAGCCCAGATTAAAAAAAAAACTAATAACAATTATTACTATCGATCATTAAAAAAATAATTTTATCATACTAGAATTTAATTAAAGCAATAGCTAAATCTGTAATATTTTAAATTTATTTTCCCATCAAGCCTATCTGGTCCATTTCCACCATTAAACACCTATTGTGAGTAAATTCGAGTCCAAAGCCATTGCAATAAATAATTGTAAATGTTTAACTCAGAAGATCGAAAATAGAATGGAATCTCTGTTTGTAATAGTTAATGTCAAATGTAATATATATTTTTTTTATTACTGTAAATTTCTAATTAATTGTATAATTTTAATATTTTTCTTATAATTCTCTGTCTTAATTATTATTTATTTATACATATATGTTTAGTAATTTATATACCATATAGATATTTTTTAGCCCCTAAGACGCTTTGACAATAAAGCATATTTTGACTGATTTGATTGATTGATTGAGATCGGAAAAAAGTGAGAACTGAACTCTAAATATTTTGCTAGGTGTGGAAAAATAAAATAAAATAACTTTTTTAAAAATAATAGAGAATTACATAAAAACATTAATATAATCAAATGTTCAAACAACCCTCCAATAACAGCTAAACAATATCCCAACCGATCATAAAATTCATTTCTAACGTTGCTAAGTTGATATTGCGAAATTTTATTACATTCTAACGAAATAGCGTTTTGTAGCTGGTTTAGATTCTAAATTTTACACTTTTATAAATGACACTTTTTAAGTGACCCCACAGAAAGAAATCATTCGATGAAAGATCAGGTGACCTGGCTGCCCAAAGTATCCGGTACCGTGGACCAATAATATTGCCGTTAAAAGCATTTTTCAGGTACTCTCTAACCATACGGGCATTATGGGCGGGGCAACCATCCATTTGGTACCAGATCATTTGATCTTCCCGAACAACTTCTTCCAAGGCTGGTCCATTTTTTCTGTAAAATGTACAGGCGACCCAATAATTGACCCCCTTAAAATTTACATGGGATTTCCTATGTTCCGCTCGGGCACCACCCGGTATAGGAACCGTTTTGGTCATAGTCTGAGTCAACGGTTTTTTTGACTATAGAGGCTTTATTACAGCTGAAATTTGTTGTATTATTAAAATTTAAATCAATAACCTGGCAGATCAACAACGATGCCTTTAATTTTCACAGAAGTATGGCTGAAGTTAAAAAAATTATGCTTTTTCTTTAATACTATTTTTAGTGATCAGTGTTACCAAAATCATTATGTGACACTATGACAGATAATAAACATTTGGTAATATTTTCGCCAAAATTGTAGAATATCTGTTCAAAATTACATTTCCATAAAATCTCTTAAAAAATATTATGTAAAAAAACTTGATACTTGCTCTTTGTAAAATCATTACACTTGACAAACAATTAACTTGTGGCAAAAATATATTTAAAAAAAGTCAAAAATGTGGAATTTGTTAAAATGACACACAAAATTTAAATATATTGAAAAAAACATAAATTTTCCATTTACGCCGTATAACTAGCATATTTTTTAAGTTCATTTTTCCTTATATGACCACTAGGTCCAAAAAATATGACAGTGAAGAAATAGTATCAAACAAGAAACTGGCTGAATTAAAAAGGAAACAGCTTACTGCTCTGTTAGCGACACCTATATTCCCGAAAGGATAAGGGAAAATTCCCCGAATGGTACAGAGAATACCATATTCAAACATCCTAAATTTTGGGGGAAAAAAGGCAATTGACGTAATGAAAAATGCAGGGAAGTCAATCTAAAGAAAAGAAAAGGCATATTCCTCTATATAAACGAAGACCAAGAAAAGCCAAAAAGAAAAAATGTATAATTGCTTAAAAAATCCCAAAAAAAAAAAAATTTGCACCACAATAAACAATTTAGGAAAAAAAAAAAAACTAATAAATATAAATAGTACTAAGGAATTTTTTGTTTTTTAATATAAATTCTTTTTAAAAATTTGTTTGTTTTTCAGTAGAAAAGGTTGTGACATTTCGTAAAACTGCGAATATATAATTTATACTTTAATTTCCTTGATAAAACAAAAAAGAAAAAACCTAAATAGAGGTATACTGGGTTAGTAAAAAGTACAGCAAAGCTTAAATATCTTAAAACCGCAAAGCTGGGGCCAAAATTTGGTATTAAGGTATTTTTCAAAAATAATTTTAAAACTTTAACCTAAAACTTTTTTGTCTTTAAAAATTTCGGGGTTGGGGTTTTTGATGGACTTGCGAAACATTAATTTAGCGATGTTAGGTTTAAATAAAGTATATTGATATAGAATAACTCTTTTTTTTACTTGACTTATAAGGGGTTATAATGCAAACATCGGAAATTTATTACCTACAAAAAAATTAATTTTAGAAACCTACACCCTCAACAGGTCAAATTCATGATGTTATATTTTTAAAAATATCAAACTGATTTTCACAGTTGCTAGTGATATGCTTGTTGTATTAATATTTAATATACTTAATATAAAAAATAGAAAATGTTTTGGTTATACTGGCCTATAAAAACAAGAGTTTTTTCTACCATCCCAAACATATTTGAGATGCCACATCAAAAATACCCAATTTTCAAAATTAAAAAGTTGTAGGTTACGCCTTAATGAATCCATTTAGAAGTTTCAAAAAAGTATTTTTTTACAATATAAAGGGGACCATGCCTATAGCTTTAGCGGTTTTAAATTTTAAATTTTATACTTTTGGAAAATGCGGTTGTCAATTCAGGCAAGTAGAGACATAATTTTCAAATTTGGGATTTTACCTGATTTGGCCCGCCCAAATATTGCAAAAAAAATAGGATATAAATTTAGGTAACAAAGTTTACGGGGGCCAGAATAAAATCAGGAGCAGGGTGTTCCTTTTATTTTGCATACTAAAAATCCCTGATACCGAATTTTTAAACGCAGCTTTAGCGTTTTTAAAGATATTTATGTTGGGTACTTTTTTTTTAACCTTGTATATCCCTTTGAACATTTTTATTTATTCATAATCAAAACGACATGAATAGGATATCTACCAACTAATTATTATTTTTTAATTATTTTAATGATATTGTCTATATTTATTAATGAAATTAATTGTTTGGAAGCATGTAAAAGAATTAATATTTATTTTTATGTTCGGATTCATTCTTCATTTTTTAGCTTTCAAAAAAAATAGGGTCCGTTGTTGCCTTGTACAAATATATTCTTAAATCAGGTGTTTCAAAAGAGGGTATTATTATGCCAAAACTTTAACCGGTTTGGTAATAACCGTTATCTTAAAAAAATACTTAAAGAGTTTACTACAAAAATTATTTTTAATCTTACAAGGGTAGAAAGATGAGTCAAGCCTTTAATAGTACATAAACCTACAAAAACAATTAACCAAAGTTTAGTTTAAAGAGTGCCAAATTATAGTATATAGGGACGTAAAAAACAGGACAGCAAAACAATGATATTTTTAAAAAACATCCTGTATTCGGTGTATCATCCTAAAGCTTAAATAAAAAATTTTAGGTCTTTTTTGGACAGAATATCCTTTTTGTTTCTTCTAAAACAAAATATTTTTCTTCTATTTTCAACACATATATAGTTTAGTCCACATTGTTTTCATATTTCAAAACAGTTGAAAACGCCAGTACGCCATATATTTTTAAAACGGACGAAGATAATTCTTTTAAATTGTATACAGTCCCAAAATTAATAACATTTTCAACTTTTGCGATTTTTGTTTCTGATATGTTTATTAGAAAATAGAGTAAACACTAAGAAAGATTCATATGAAAAAATTATTTTCTTTTTTTAGTAGTAGTTTATTAACAAAAAAAAAAAATTTGGCATTCTTTAGAATTATTTATGATTTTAAAAAACCTTACTCAATATTTTTGCAATTAAAAAAAATAGTTTATGTGTATCATTACGAACACTAGGTAAAAATATTTAAGAACTTTTCATCCATCAAAATATTTATTAGCTTTTTAAACCTTTGTTTATATCTTATTACACTAAAATCGGCCAAAAAAAAAAAATGATAAAGGAATAAGTTCCCTTTTCACATAAATGATTTCATAAATATTTTTTCTAAAGATAATATCTTCTGGATGATTTTAATAAAGTTAACAATAAATAAATAAGGTGGTATAGTTGTCCTTTTAGAGAACATATATATTAGAAGTTAACAAAAAACTGACCACCAAAGGAAATTAGGTTAAATTTTTAAAAGTTTCTTTTCTTCAAGAACTTCCCTTTATATGAATAGAAAAAATTGCAGTCATTTACAACAAATTATAATATCAACATGATTGAATTAACAGAGTTTAAAAAAAAATAGTCTTAATCCCACGCTCTTGATGTCTTTCATATTTGTAAGGATTTTGCATTTTAAAATTCGAGCGCTGGAACATCTTTTCCATGATATCCGAATTTCCTTGTGTACCCTTCCTTCATTTTCTTTCCCGGTAATAAAACCCGTCATAACCCTGGAATTTTGTTACCGTTTTTTTAAAAAAAATTTTTTTTTTAAACTAAATTTTTTTGAAACTTATGACCATTGACCAGAAAAAATTGGGGCACTTTTGTTCTTTTTTTAA
>JAHBCN010021237.1:0-14308 GCA_019359885.1 Listronotus oregonensis | reverse complement strand
TCCTTTTTAAAAAAAGACCTTTAACGAAGCCCTAGTTTATATTTAATGAAACTATATTTCTTAAATTTAATTAAAAGACAAACAGCATCCGCAATTTTTTGTTGCAAAAAAAATGTTTAAAAAATAATGAAGTTTTGAATGTATAATAAAAAAAATAACAAAATCCCGTGGGTGGTTTTCTTTACCAGAAACCCAAAAAAAAAGTTGAAAAAACCCCATTTTATTGGGTGGGTAATTAATAACAATGATTGATATTTTTAAAAGGGTTTAAAAATTACCCACCTTTTTTGGGATTTTTAAATTTTTTTCTTTTCTAAACAACTTAAGCAGCCCTTAGATCTGCGTTTAAACCTGTTGAACAATTTTAAACTACCTACTACACTTTCACCCGGACCGTAAGTTTTTGGAAATTTTCCCCGGCCCGCTCCCAAAGGGCCCCAAAAATATGACTTTGGCCTTTAAAAAAAAAATTACTGACTCAATAAAAAACGAATCAAAAAATTTTTGTTTTAAAAACTTTTTTTAAACATTAGCTACAATTTGTACGCAGCATGTATGTATAAATTTTCAATAATAAACTTTTTTTCTCGATTGCCTAAAATTACGCCTACTAAAAATAACAATTTTGAGTTTCGTACTATTTTAAAAATTTAACAAAAAAATATCAGCTTCAAGTGGGACGTTGTTTGAAGCGCTGTGTCTACTTTAATCTAAAAAAAAATTAACTTGATAGCATGAATATTATTAAAGATAGAGCAGTGGAGAAGTTAAAATACGTGTTTTATTGAAAACCGATTTTTTTTGGGTTTTTTCGAAATAAAAAAATCTCAAACCACTAAAAAAATGTCGTAAAAAGTGATTTCGTGTACACGATTACCTTATTAAAGAATCCCATAAGTCTGGTTTGGTTCTACGGTTTTTTTTTTCTCGATAACTAAGCGACTTTTCTTCCAAATTTTACTCCACTAAGGGCTTTTCCTTCAGATGGTAAATTGGAAAGAAAGAAAGTCCCGTCCCTTTCACAGTCAACTCGTTTTGCATTTTTTTTCTTCTTGTTGTTTTTTTATAAGCTACATTTTTGCTAGGAATTATTCATTTTGATAAAATGCTCTCTTTTCGAGTTATTTGCAAAAAACCGTCTGAAAACGTGGTATTTTTGATTGAAAAATTGATATTTTCAATTGCGAATAATTGGAAAAGTAAAGTCTTTCGGAAAAAAACTTTATAGAACAAAAGTTGCTTAGAATTAGTCATATCTATTTCCGAACTTATTTTTAATACAAAAATTTTCACCCCAGAGAAAAAAACACCCCTCGGCACGATAAAAACTTTAAATTAGAGGGTAAGTAGAATCTAAATTCAGATTTTTATGCAAATCGGTGCTGTATGGGAAAATACGTAAGGAAACTGGTCATTGACTGGACTAATAGTTTACTTGCTACACGATACATAATTTTTATCTGTCTATCAAATATCGCCACTAAGTCTTTATTTTAAGTCTACTCATTTTCGTCCATTAAATATTTTTTTTTGTGCTTATTACCATTTTATTCCATTCGAAGACCGTCAACAGATGTGAACCAAAAACCTAGTATTTTTAGTGAACGAAGTGATCCATTTAGTAATGCCACGGCTTGCTTTACAAATTCCGCTATTTTCTGCTATGCTTATCAAAATTTTTGTTTTGTAAAAAAATATAAAATAGACTAAATGGCGACGAATGTGATTTGTAGTACAACAATAAATTTGGAGATGTCGCATGCTAGTTTTTATTTTTTATCTTATAATTGAGTTCTGACTAGACTAAGGCTCTGAATATATTTTACGGTATTATTTCGAATTAGAAGAAGTAGTGGAAAAATTAAAATAATATGTCTGAGATTCACTTGTGAAGTTAGCAAATTCCGCTAGAAATCAGGCTATTTTGGACTACCGCCGGTACCATTAAAAAATTCCGCTACAAATGGCGAAATTCCGCTACAAACGGCAACACTGGAACCATTGCTTTTAAAAGAAATATACTCTTCAACTTATTCAACTCTTCACCTAGATGCAGCCTAGTACTGTTACTTGCTTTTAGATTATTTTAAGAAGCCCAGCTGTAGGCTGGGCTTTATAAAAATTATTTAAAAACCCATTTGTTGACCTGTTGGCCCACGCATTTGCATTGAAGTGAGTCCAGGGTAACGAATAATGACTAACTTGGTGGTTTTAAACTAAAAATATCTTATAATCCAGTTAACTACAGTTGGTGGCGCCATCTTTAGAAAGAAATAGGGACATACTGGCAAATTGGACCCTTGGGGACCAGAGCCAAAAGCAAAAAAACAACAACAAATTTATCAAAACATTCAAAACAAATATTTATATACAGGTGGGTAGATAGGTGTAATGATTTTTTTCTATCGGTAATTTTTTAAGAACTTTATTTATGTGAATGACAATGAGCAGTGGTCTGTTCGAGACCTGTTTAAAAGTACACCGCTGTGTAAAAGTACTATCTACAACACATAGTCCAATTATTATAGCAAAAAAAGGTAATTTTTGTAATAAATGTTAACAGATATCTGACTGCGGCATGACTTCCGTAATCAGGTAATTTTTTTAAACAATAGTTATTAAAAAAGTGCCTTTTTTCGTTTGTTTTTTTTAATATAACAAAAAGTGCTGGCTATATCACTTTACTTATAAAAGATCGTTTGTAGAGAATTCAAAAACCTACAAAATGGTTTTTGAAAAATCCCGATCCGACCACCGAGAAAAGCCGGAAAAACGATTAAACCAGACCTTTGTTTAAAAAATCGTATCTTCGTTACTTTTCAATATTAGGAGTTTATTTTTTTGGGAAATGATAGTCAATAACATACTTTTAGCTGCCGAAAGATGAAAATTGTAGCATTAATAGTTTTTATTCAATCGCACTATAAACAAATTAGGCCCTTATCTTGCAAGTGTCGTGTATATTAGGTAAATGGTCCGATTTGAATTTTTAAAACGACTTTTTAAAGTTGAGATTAAAAGCTACAAATTGTATATCTCATATTTTCATATAAGTTTAAAAAACATTTTTAAAAAAGCTTGTGAACCTAGCGCATCAAGCGAAAATTCGGGACCGAGTCAACCGTGGAGGAGGCACCCAGCAGCGAAGAAGAAGAGAGAGATGGGCTGGTGCATCGACGCGCTAGGTTCACAAGCATTTTTAACAATGTTCTTCAAATTTATATGAAAATGTGAGATATACAATTTGTGCGATTAAATAAAAACTATTAATGCGACAATTTTCATCTTTAGGTAGCTCAAAGTATATGTTCTTGACTATCATTTCCCAAAAAATCAACTCTTAATATTGAAAATTAACGGAGATACGAATTTTTAAAAAAAATGTTTTAAGCGTTTTCCGGCTCTTCTCGATGAAAAATGGCAGGATCGGGATTTTTCAAAAACCATTTTGTAGGTTTTTAAATACTCTACGAACGGTCTTTTATGAGTAAAGTGATATAGCCAGTACTTATTGTTATATTAAAAAAAAAACGGAAAAAGGCCCTTTTTTTAATAATTATTGTTTAAAAAAATTACCTGAAAAAAAATTGGTTGGATTTTTTATTTTAGTAGTCTACACGTTATTTCGAAAGTCATGGCGCAGTCAGATACCTGTTAACATTAATTACAAAAAAAAATCTCTAATGATTGGACTAACATGTTTAAACGTACACCGCTGTGTAAAAGTACAATCTACAACACCTTTAATAAAAAATTTTACAAATTTCTTTTTAACTTGTGGTAAGAAACTAGTAAGTTGTAAATATAAATATTTTCAGAAAAAATTTCCATGGAAATAAAAATATTCGAAATTTCCGAACGTCTCGTCCCCTTGAAAAATTAAAAATTTTTTGGTCTTAAAAAAAAACAGAACACGTTTTAAACTATTTAAAACAAGGGTTTTTATATTTCTTATACTATTGGACAGTAAAAATTTCACACTACAAAAATAATTTCCGAAAAAGTACCATAGTATTACGAATTTTTTTTTTTTAATCTTGGGACAGTCCACGCCTACAGGCCTAAGTACTAACGTACTGTGGGTGTCTTCAGTGTGGTGAGAGGGAGTTTGTTCACACGGGACTTCAATTTTTGGAGATTGGGAGGAGAAGGAAAAACTTCTGCGGGCAGCAGGTTTCATAGTCTTGAGACTCTAGAGATGAAGGAACGAAGAAAGCGGGAAGTTCGGGGCCTCTCTAACTGAACTGTTAAAGGATGCATAAAAGTTGCACTACGTGTTGCTCTGTTGGGAGCTGGCAGAGAGGGAATTATACTGGCCAACTCCTCTGAGCAAAAGCCGTGAAAATACCTCTAGAAGAGCGACAGATCCTCTACAGCTCGACGGTGGGCAAGAAGAGGAAGCCTTTCTGTGAGCGTTGGATCATTAATAAGACGAACGTCTCTTCTTTGAATGGAGTCCAGAATGCTAAGTGTTGTAGGGGACGCCATTCCCGACATGAGAACAATATTCTAAAGAGGGTCTGATTTGGGATACATACAGAGTGTACAAATTGGAAGAAGAGAAACATTTTCTGGCTCGGAAGAGAAATCCAATCTTTTTTGAAGCTGCCGAAGCTATGGATAAAATGTGTTTGTGCCAGTTGAGGTTATTCTCAAAAGTAACGCCGACAAGATTAAACGACTCTTTGTTGCAGAACTTGGCCGCCATATGTAAGGGATGAGCATTTGCAGACTTTTTTCGCGACAGGGAACATGACTGTGTTTTCGAGGCATTAAACTGAACAAGATTTTTGGCGCCCCAATCCAAGATAAGTTTGAGGTCTTGTGAAAGAGATATCTGCATTGACCTGCGCTTGTTTTCGAAATCAGGATTACACAGGAATACGAATAAAAAAGTTTCGTGCTCGGGGAATCACCGATTATTGAAGTTAAATCGCACTCCCATGAAGAAGGCATTGATGCTGAATACAACATGAAAGGTATTGATGACATCGATGAAGTTATGTCTCTTGATCAAGTTGCCCAACTTGTGTCCCGCGGTGGGAGTTTTGTTTTAGAAATTCACCTTTTTCTGAGTATTTCTATTCCTTGAACTTTTTTATCTTAGCATATTTTGCGTTCTATTTTTTGAATGATAATCCATTTGCTTTAGTATAGGATATAGTAATTTATTATTTTATTGTATTACATAAAAGAACACTTAGTAAGATTTTGCATTAGTTGTATTTTTGTTTACGTTGGTCGATAAGTGTTCTTTTTATTAGTTCTAGTTACCAACTTGAACTAGTTCTTAGTTTAGGCGCGGATCCACCGTTGTGGGCACTGTGGCCATGCCCACAACCCTAATTCACTAGGTGTAACCGGTAAAGTTTCACTTTCACGGTCTATTGAGATTGATAGGCTGGTGATAAAAAGGATGTCATAAAAGTATAGTAAATACGAAGTCAATCCGAACAGCTAAATAAAAGACTCACATACCGGGACTGCTCAATTCGCCAAAAAATCCCCAATAAAAATGACCCAACTGGACCCAACTTTATGATGGTTAGACCCCATATGAATATTTTCTCGCATGCACAGCCGCGGCGGGCGAAAATTCGGCACTAAATGACCATTTATACCTGTTAAGAGAACAGGTACCTGGCAAGAACTAGGAATATTGGGCGCCGCCGTACACTTTGGTTAGTTTTTGTAATGAGGGTCAATTACAGGTAATGAAGGTAGAAAATATGGGCTTTAAAATATTTGGGGCATATTTGGGGGTAGTTAGAAATATTGTTTTAGTTTAGTTTGCTATTTCATCTTGAAGTGCTAATACGTACATATATTTTTATAATATTTAAATTTGTGCTATAGTCCAGTCTCGTATTGTTTTTTCTTTAAAATGACACCTGTACCGGTTCTAATAAAAAGTGAACGTGGATGCGATTTGTTGTCGTTGGAAAATCATCTATTTTCCAAAACTAAAGAGTTGAAGAGCGGTGAAGTTTATTGGAGGTGCAGTAAAAAGAATTTGAAATGTCCCGCTAAAGTTTTTACTATTGGCCCTGACTTAACTATTTCAAGAAGCGACTTACAACATAATCATGAAGCTGACATCAGGAAGTTACATTCCAAAATTATTTCAAACGCTTGTAAACGCAAAGCCGAAGAAGACATCAGTGAGAAACCTTCTAAAGTAATTAGAAAACATCTTTCTACAAATCTTCCAGAAGCTTTAACATTCAGTGATGTAAATAACATACGAAAAAACATTTACAATTGCCGTCGCAAGATTCTACCATCCGCGCTGCCGAAAAATATGGAGGAAGTACATAGAGTTGTCCAAGCATACAGTCCTGCTACTAGTAAAGGTGAATCATTTTTATTTATAAATTGCCCGAGAATAACATTATTGTCTTCTCGTGTGAATCCAATATAAAAACTTTATGTAAAATGTCAACTTTGTACATGGATGGGACATTTTCGCATTGTACTAAATATTTCTTTCAATTATTTACAATTCATGGATTACAAAACGGTTATTACATGCCACTACTTTATTGTTTGCTACCTAACAAAACTACTGAAACTTATAAAAATCTTTTTTTGTTGTTGAAGACTAATATTTCAGACAGATATGAATTATATTTTGAACCATGAAAATATTTGTAGACTTTGAAATTGCATACATAAAGCCATCGACAGCGTTTGGCCAAATGTAAATATTAACGGTTGTCGCTTTCACTTACACCAAGCATGGTTTAAGAAAATTAAATCCTTAGGATTAGAAACACATTATAAAAATTTGGGCTCAGAAGTAGGTAAATGGCTTAGACATACCTTTGATTTAACTTATTTAAATCCACAAGAAGTTGAAGACTGCTTCGTTTTTGATTTAATGTCCTATAAGCCAGAAAATACATTTGTAGATCAGTATGCCGATTATTTAATAGAAATGTACGTTGGAGATAATGCTTTATTTCCACCTAATATATGGGCTGACAATTTGCCTTCTCTTATTCGTACAACGAACGCATGTGAGTCTTTCCACTCACAATTTAACTCTTCCTTTTATTCCACTCATCCGTCGATTTATATTTTCATTGACAAATTAAAAGAGTTTCAAATTGATACTTATTTAAAAATTCAAAGTTTGCATATTCCTGTTAAAATTAAGGATAAGGATGTTAAGAATAAACTTAAATTCTTAGAGAGCGCAACAGAAAATTATAACTTGAGAAATTTATCTAGATTAGAATTTGTAAAATGTACATCGTATCATTCCTCAACCATGTAAATATTAAAATATTATTTGAATTTAAATAAACATAATTCCAAAACAACATCGTTGTTTTATTTACATTTCAATTAATAACACTTTCAAATGTGCCAAACACCTTATTTATAAATGTCCAAGTAGGTAAGTACCTGCATAACGGTGCCGAATTTACCTGTAACATATACCGACTCTAAAATTCTTGGTGCCCAGTTTTCTTGTCGAAATAATATACCTGTTATGTTGGTGCCGAATTTTCCTCCGCCCCACAGCCGCTTCTAGTCGGTCAAATAATGTTTCATGGACACAAAAATAAAAAAATATCAAAAAATGTCTGGCCCGCTGTAGGCACCTGCATTTGCATTGTCGGCTAAATTTATCAGTGCTGTGCTTGTGATGACTTGTCGATCAAAATGTAAGGAATTGAAATTGGTTTATTCTTCGTTCTTATGAATTTTAGCGAGTGTCTAAGAGTGTCGTATTTTTCTAAATTGTTTTGTTATTGTTAGCGTGGTTATTTCTGTTGTTACTGTTATCGTTGTTAATATTTGTTGTTTTACTGTTGTCATTTAAATATTTTATCAAGATGGCGTTGTGGAGACCTTTTGGTGTTTCTGATAATGAAACGGACAATGTAGAAGCCGGAAGCCGATTTCATGACGGAGCTGTCGGCATTTTTAAATAAGGACTTACATGTTCAAGCACAGAAACTTATTTTAAATATTTACACCTGCTTAAAAAGTGAAAATCGTGGGGCATCACAAAACAAAATTTTAAAAAGGATTTGTGAGCTCACTAAACTTGCTCGTACTACAATTTACACAGTTATTAGAGAGGGAGATACCATCGACCATTCCGTAAAGCGAAAAAGAGCTAACCAGAAGCTTAAAAAAGTTGATAATGGCGACAAAGAAGTTATACGCCGAATAGTTTATCAATTTTACGAAGAAAACAAAGTCCCAACATTAGAAATGATTCAAGATAAGTTTCGGGATTATCCAGATTATTAATATAAATCTTTGGACACCTTGCGTAATATTTTGCTAGATTGCGGCTTCAAGTACAAAAAATTAAACCAAAGGATGGTTATAATGGAATCGTCCCGTATCGTAGCATGGCGGCAAGAATATTTACGTAAAATTAAGGAATATCGCCAATCAAAAAGGAAGATAGTGTACCTGGACGAAACTTGGTTCGACACACATGATCTTGTTAAATATGGTTGGGTGGATAATAGTAATAAGTGTACACTAAAGGGGCCCTGTTCTCGCAAAACGAGTAATTATATTACACGCAGGCAGCAATAAAGGTTTTGTTCCAAACGCTTTAGTATTGTCAGCTAAAAATATAAAGAATTCATCGGCTGACTACCATGAAGATATTTTATGACCGCCAGTCTATTCAAAAAGTGGTTTATTGAACATTTGCTGCCGAATCTGTCTCCAAATTCTGTCATTGTTATGGACAATGTGTCTTATTATTCACGTTTAGACAACAAAGTTCCCAATAGCAACACAAAGAAGGATGATATTCTTAAATTTATGGAAAGTAAAAACATGGAAATTCCTCAAAAGTCTACAAAAAAGGTGTTATTGGAAGCTATAAAAAAAGAGAACTTTAAAAAGGAATATGTTATCGACAAATTATGCGACGCACATGGTCATACTATTTTACGTCTTCCCCCTTATTACTGCGTATTTAACTCCATTGAGATGATTTGGGCTGCAGTCAAGAACAAACTAAGGAAATATAATCAATCCCCAACTGACAGTGCTTTCGTACTAGAAAATATAATGGCAGTAGTTGTTAATGAAGTAAATGACAGTGGTATATGAATGAAATGTGTTCAGCATGTCATATTAAAAGAAAATGAATATTGTATTTTACCGGCCATTGACCCCATTATTATTAACCCAAATTCTGATTCAAGCTCTGAAAATTCGGACAGTGAATTTTGACTTTTCATCAATTATAGGAAATAAAATAAAATCATAAACGGGTGAGTGTTTTCTTATATATTTATTATATTATATAATACCTACTAATTAAAAAAAAATGAGTATAAATTGTCATTATTTTATGTTAAATGCTGCACGCCCATGCCTTATAAAGAAAATGCCGCCTCTAACCGGCGTTTCAGTTTTTATGCTGTTGGGGTTGACTTCGTATAGACTATACTACGATCGAAACGCCAAAACGCTGAGTCTATATTTAACAATTATTTGCAGAGGCGGCAAAGCAAGCAAAACAGTTGGATATTTCATTAAAATCCCTACGAACAATTTCAAGGCAAACACACAGGTTTAATTATGAGACAAAATCGGTGAAAAGGTACTTTCGAAAATTAGTATACATACCTCTATTAGATTCAATTATTAATGACTTGGAGGACAGATTATCTTCGGAATCTTACCTTTTTTTTTTGGGAAGTTTTTATACATATCCCAATTGACAAGAATTTGGATATCTATATTGGAAAGTAAAAAAAGCGTTTCACATGTACCGCCAGTTCAATAGCGATAATGAATTAAATGAATATCGACTCTGGATGATCAAATGAAAAAGAAAATCTCAAAATAGTTTGGTCATGCCAGAGTCGATAGCTATTTTTAATGAGACGTCCTACCAAGATTTGTACCCAAACATAAAATTTTTTCTACAAATTTTGCTAGCTTATTTAAATATACATAGAGATGTGCACCTGGGTATTGACAAAATAATTTATGTTTTGGCAAAAATGAAGCGTAAGCTTGAATTTGTCATGTAGGCATTTATCTATAGTATGTGGTATAGATAAATGCTTGGAAGTAATCTTTTGTGCCAGGTTTTGATTTATTATAATTCCCATATTGTCTACTGGAAGCAACAATAATTTTTAAAATAAAATAAGAGTTTACTACCGCCAAGCCCAGGGTTTTTTTGAAATAGCAATTATAACCACGCTTTATGTAAAAACCAATGCAATAATATGGCTAAAAATCAATCTGCTTAATTAAAAAGGGCTTTTTTGGGGACTAACAATACAATAAAAACCAAATTAAGTTTTATTTTTTCTACCCATGTCCAACATTACTGTAGGATCGCCCCATGTGCGATGATTCAGTATAGTCTGTCTAAAGTATATCGTTATTGCTTTTGACGAACCATACCCCAATAAACCTTTAACGATTTTATTACCTATTGTTATTGGTAAACCCATTATTTCATAATGGCAGGGTGGGCCAGGTATTTCTTATATTAACCATTAGGCATATAAATATTTTAGTGGCAGTGTTAAAAAAACCGTTTTTACTGTGCGTTTCAAAAAAGTTTTTTTACGAAAATATAACAATGTCGCGTCGAAATCATTTGTCATTAGATGCAAACAGGTTGTAAAAAAAGTGTATGAAACTTTAATCAGTAGAGGTCTAATTAAACAAGAAGCTTTAAAAAACCTGTTTACTTACAAAAACTCAATATCATCGATATGATATTATTATTAGTGAATAATTGAAAAAAAAAAAAAAAAAAAAAGTAGTGATTTTTAATCTCACCGTATATACAATAAGATCAGGACCTAAAAGAAGAAACATATATTGTCTTTATGAAAGCGGAGTTATTCCTACCTTGGATAAACTGAAAAAGAAGTTTGACGAAGACGAAACCAATATAAATATTAGCCGTCCACCTCCGTAGAGTGGTTTGTAAAATGGGATTTAAATACCGCAAAATAGACAAAAGAAAAATAGTAATGGAATCGCACAGACTACGCACTTGGGGATTCAATAACATTTAAAAATTAAAAAATATAGGTTAGAAAAAATCCATAATTTACCTTGATGAAACATGGTTCGATAAAACGACACAGTATCCAAAGGATGGGTTGATTCCAGTCAAAACTGTCAGACGAAAGCACCTTCAAATAAAGGAAAACGCATTACCATAATACACGCTGGTTCAGAAGACGGATTTGTCCCAAACTGCTTGCTGTTGTCTGCAAAGAATATTAAGGATTCTAGCTTGGATTATTAAAAAACAAGTGCAGAATTTTTTTAAAACCCGGGTTTTAAAATTTTTTTTTAAAAAATATTTCCCAAAAAACAGTGCTATTGTCATGGATAACGTAAGCTACCACAGCCGTCTGCTACACAAAGCATCAGCTTCATCAAGTTCCTGAAACCAGGAATATTTGTTAGAAAATGATATTTATTTTGAATTAAAAAAAAAAGCATCTTTTTAAAGTCCTACATTCTATGCATTTAAAAAACAATATGTATGTGATAATTTGGCTGAACAGGCTGGGCATACTGTCTTACGGCTTCCTCCGTATCACTGTATGTTTAACCCCATAGAGCATTTGTGGAACCAAGTAAAATCAAAGATCAGAGCAGAAAATGTTACACCTACTTTAAGTCCCAGTGTTATAAATTTGATAAAAAATGTAATTACTGACATACCAGTTGAGAGCTGGAAAAATTTACTACACCACATTATAAAAATTGAGGACTCTTACATTTCTATCCAAAACAACAACATAAATCCTATTGTAATTAATCTCAGTGATGACTCTGATAGTGAAACAGAATTAGATTAAGATATTTAGATTAAAAATGTAATTATGTATATAAAATGCAGTTATAAATTTATTAAAACTTTGCATATATTGAATTTCTTAATGTAATGTTAAGATTATACTTACCTAAATAAACAATAAATTATAAATCTTTATATTATTAAAGTCCGTTCCTAATGTTCTGTCATTTAATACCTACAGATCTGCAGTTTTACTGCTGTCGGCAGGTATAATCCATAAATGAAGACAAGAACTAACACGGTATACTTTGAGACAGACTTTTTTTTATACAAGTGTCCAGCTATTTTCGACAGTGTTGCCATTCCGTAAAATATTTATTAAAAATTTTAAGAAGGTTTTAAATATCATACATTTTATAAAACTAGGACTAGACTAGGACTTTTCCTCAAAGGTCTATTTGTGGCAGAGGTACCAAACCATGTCCTGCAAGGTCATCGGATTTGACTCCTCTTGATTTTTTTTTGGGGGGCCCAAATTTAAACTCAACTAGTTTGGTATCCACATGAGGGCCTTTTAAATTTAGTTAAGGACACAAATTTTCGACATTACTAACTTTATTACCCCGGAGGTATTGTCAAATGTTAGGACGAATGTTTTCGAGCATTTATTAAAATGAGAATGCTTTTCATTTTATTTTAAGAGTTTTTTTAATTTTTTTTTAAATTTTTTTTTAAGAATGTTCATGAGTTTTTTTTTTTAAACGCAGTTTTTATTTTTTTTTTAGGCTTAATGGCCGGTTGCACAAAAATTTTTAAAGGGAAACCCCTTTAGCTTTAAAGTATTCCTTAAATCCCCAGTGTAGCCAATCACATTGTTGTTTGGTCATTTTAAGAATTACTTTGTCCCAAAGGGTTTCTTAAAATTGTTGGTGCAACCGGCCAAAAGTCAGAAAAAAATTTAACAACCTTTTAATTACTATTGTATTAAATACCAATAATGACAACATAAAAATAAAAATACCGTAAAAAATCTAAAAAAAATGCAATTGACAATCACCCCTTTAAAGTCCGGGGTCCGGCTGATACAGCTGATAATGCCGGCAGCGTTTAGCTAAATCCCCACATGCAAAATTAAAATTTACCACATTCCCCATTAGTATATCCCAACTCATTTCCCATTCTCTATAATAGCGCGATAATTTAAATAAAACTTTATTTTAAAACTAAATTTAACAAAAAATAATAATACCCTTTAGAGCAGGGGTCTCCAAACTTTCCAGCCTTAGGGCCATACTGATTACTCCAGTAAGTTCCGAGGGCCAAAACCATATTATCATTGTTGCCGGTGGTAAGAAGTGAAATAGTCCACTGATAAAAAAAAAACCCGAAAAAGTACACAACGTTTAAAAAAGGCTGCAAATCGGACTAAAGTCCGCAAAAGGGAACCCTGCATATTATTAATTTTCCTGTCATTATCTGTAATTTCTAGATTAGTCGTAGAGTACGAGCCATGAGGAGTAACGTGACACAACATCTGGGGACAAAAGCGGAATAGGTAGTACCTTCTATCGCTAAAGATGGCGCTAATAGCACGTACGAATAATCTCGTTGGGTTGAGAAAGTTCTGGTGTCTTCCCTCACTTCTAGATGGCAGTAATTGGAATATATAAGAAGGCTAGTGACGCAACCACAAGTCAGTTCCTATGACACTGTTGTTAAATAAAATATTGCATACCTCCTTAAAACGTGTTTGTGCGTGTTTTTAAATTTTAAGAAATATTTATAACAGTATTTTTATTTGAATTGTTGCTTTTGTGTGAATTAGTAGTATGGAAAAGAAGCGAAAAATTGATAGTGAATGCAGAAAATTCAAAGATCAGGGAACATTCAGTATTTCGTCATTGATAGTAACAAGGCGCTATGTTTGATTTGCAATGAAAGCATAGCCGTTCTCAAAGAATATAACATTAAACGTCATTATGAAACAAAACATTTTCAAAATTACCAAAATATACAGGAAGTTTGCGGACAGAAAAAATTTGAAGCTATGCAGCGCGGATTGAAATCTTCATTTAAAAACCAAAACTGAACAAGAGGCTGCAACTGTGCCAGCTGTGTGGCTTTGAAATTGAAAACGTGGAAACCATTCACCGATGGAGAAATGATCAAAAAATCAATTGCGGGGCCCAAGAAATGTGCCCCAAAAAAGGAAAAAGTATTAAAAACTGCGTATGTCAGCAAACACTGTGGCTCAAGGGTAAAAAGGGAAAAAATATCCCTCAACTGTTCGAAAAAATGGACTTTTTTAGGGTTTTTTTGGCCTTGGGGTGAGCAACGGATGTGTGTGGGTGTTGATTTTATTCGAGGAGTAGATAAAAGCTTAAGTGCACGAAGAACTTTTGATATGTATAGTATTCATGGACAACTACTGGTACAGATTTTTTTAAAGGAGTTGAAATGGCCATTAATCAAAAGAACCTTCAAGGAAAAAAATTAAATGTATTACAACTGATGGAGCAAAAACATGAGTGGGAAAGA
>JAHBCN010021236.1:0-14335 GCA_019359885.1 Listronotus oregonensis | reverse complement strand
TTTATTAATTGATTTAATTTAAGGGTTTTTTCGTATATTAAATTAAAAAAAAAATGAAACAAAACAGTAATAATTTTATTTATTCAAAGTATCTTTAACATGATATAATAAGATATTTTTTTTTTATAAAAAAAATTTTAAAAAAAGTTGGAAGGTCTTGTTTAAAGGTTTTAAAAAGTGGCAGTTTTCCCCCGGGGTTTTTTTATGAAAAAGCAAACGTATGTAATGACGAAAAAAAATGTTCCCCCCAGATACTAGTTTGGCCCCCCAAAGAAAGAAAACAAAACAAGGGGAAAAGGTTTGGCGTTTGAGCTGGACTGTAAATGGATGCTTGTGATTCAAAAATTTTAGCAACTCCCTGGGCCATTGATGTAATGTGTTTAAATAAAATAGTCTTTTAAATTTTTTTAGTTTTTTTTAAAAAAAGCAAAAAGGTAGTTTAATAAAAAAAAGAAAAAAGTATAAGAAAGATAACTTGTAAATTTTTTTATTCCCTTTTTTCCCTTTTAATTACTAATTTGGGCCCCCTAAAAAAAGGAAAATGTCTTATTATTTTTAAATATACCCCTTTTCAATAGCATTAATTTCCCCTGATATGGATAAAACCCGCAGCACTTGATAACCACCCTGCAATAAGAGCATCGACGACAAAATTTTGGGGAAGACTTTGGTAGGCGCTGAATCAAGCACAAACAAAATCTATTTTGTCGCCGTTTTTTAAAAGGGGAAATTTTCCCCGGTTTTTTTAACCTTTCCATATTTTCTTTTTTTTTCCCCACCAAATTTTTTTTTAACTCCCCACTATGGTAGCGGGCCCTTTCCCAAAAAGAAATAAAGGGCCCCTTTAAAATTAGGTAGTTTTTCCCACCCCTTCTAAAATTTTTTTAAATTGCCCCTCGCCATGGAAATTTTCCCCGTTTTTTTTAGTTTTAAAAAAATTCTACTGGCCCCCATCAAAAACCTTTTTTTGAACCATGTGAAATAATGTATCTAAAAAAATAATTTAAAATTTAAATTAAAATACTTTAATGTTTCTTTTAAAATAAAAAAAATGTTTTCCCTTTGTTTAAATTTTATCTAAAAGCTACGGGTTTTAAATTTATATTTTCCCCATGTTAAAAAGCCCAAAATGGGGGATCTACCAATCTGTCATATATGTTATTTTTTTGGGGTTTCCCCTTTTTTTAAATCTAAGTGTTCAACTACGAGTGTCTAGGTAAAATCAGATGAAAATTTTTCTGATAAGATTTCGTAGTCTGAAATTTGAGATAAAAGGGGGGGGAAAAAGGGGAAAAAAGTGAAGTGGACAATAAAAAAATCACCCCGGGGAGACTTAAAAATTTGCTTTAATTGGGATAAAACAAAAAAAGGGGAATTATGACAGCTTATGCTTCGGAGCAGAAGCTGAAAAAATTTTTTCCTAAAAGAAACGGGTCTTCTACAGCTTGTGGTTTTGGGGGCAGAGGGAATTTTTTTTTCAAAAACTGTGTTTTTAAAAAGGGAAAAAAAAATTTTTTATTGGGGGATTGAAAGTTTTTACCTTGTAAAAAAAAAAAAAATAAGCCCTTTTTAATTTTTTTCCTTTAAAAGTGTAGGAAAGTGTTTTTTTTCTAGCTTTTTTTAAAATGTTTCCTTTTCCCAAATATACACCCAACAAAAAATGTTAGTTGGGGAAATATACATTTTGTTTAATTATACTTTTTTTTTAAATTTTGCTATAATAAAATCAGATCCCCCCCAAAAATTTTTTTAAATTTTAAATATCTCAAAAAGGGTTTTCTCATATCAATTTTTTTTAAAAAGTATACCTTTTGACGTAAAAATGCAAAACCATAAAAAATTAAACTTAAAAAGTAATACAGGGCCTTTAAAAAGTTTTGTTTTTTTCAAAATAGAAAAAAACGTGAAAAAAATTTTTCCCCTTTCAAATAAAGCCGTAATAAGATTAGATTCAAGTCCCCCCTCCAAAAAAACCCCTGGATGCCAATTTTTACTCTAACATTTACATTATTATAGATTTTATTTAAAAAAATAGAAAAATTAAATAAAATTTTTAACACCCTGTATTTCGAAAAGGAAGGCATTGCGGACCCACATTGGTACAGACTTTTATGTTTGTTTTTTGACCCTGACTACCTACCTGAGGTATTGTTATTTCCTCATGAATCACCCTGTATACCAGAAGCTATTGGCCCCAAGGTAAAAAAAATATAATTTCGAAATTTGCAAAAAAAAAATGTTTTTTTTGCAGCGCTCCAGAAAAAAATCTACGTTTTAGAAGCGAATCCTCAATTTGTATTTTTTTCTCGTGGGTTTTGTAAAAATTTTGCATACTTTTTAAAATTTAGGGCATTTGAAATCTTGCGTAAGAAAATTGTTGAGTGAAAAAACTTTACCTAGTTATGGTTTTTAGAAAAACATAGATACTTTGCAAAATTTGTGATTGAAGAATAAAATCTGTTCAAAATAAAAAATCAACCTTTTTTGCAAATTCCAAAACAAAAATTTTCTTTATTAAAGTCCCATATCTACCTTTTAGATAAAACATTCTAAAAATCCTAGAGCTGCCACTGGTTTGAAGGTCCCAGCTGATGAGTATGGCTAAATGTGCCCATTACTTTTTTAATATAAGGTTTTTGCACATCATCTGAAATTTAATAAATAGAATCAAGCAGCTTTTGTTTTTATTGTGGAGTAAGCATTTAGTGGAAATCCTTTATTTAAGAGGCCATATTAATTCAACTATATCCTGGCCATTGTTAGTAACGTCATCCTTCTTCTTTACCACATTAAAAATTAAGGTTATTAATAATTTAATAGATGTTAAAAGTGTGCTGTTTTTTTATTGCGTTTAATGAACCATCATTTGGTTATAAAACAGTACTGTTTTTAAAATGTAGCATCATAGAACTTATTAATATCTCTTTTAGACATAAATTACATCAAAAAATATTATAATGTAATTAAATTAACTAAAAAGAAAACATCTAAAATAATTAAAAAAAAAAATGTTAACATATTTTTTTAAAACCATATTCATAAATGAAATTCTTTTTTTCTTAAATGATCGTTGAACATAACTAAGAAAGGGTGTTAAAACAGTGCTCCGTTCTTATGTGTTTTTTCATATTTCCGGATGTCGGAGGTAGTGTAACATAAACATATTTTTTTTTTGCTGACCAGCTTTGTGGCGTATAAATCTAAGCCATATTTTACCATTTAAGTAGTTATTAAAAAAATATGGTCCCAAAATATATTTTGTGATAATTCCGCCCTTATACATTGATAGACCATCTGTGATGATGATCGACGTTCCAAAAATAATTTAGATTCACGTCACTATAATAATAATAATAACAACAATTATGTCTGTTTACTAGGTCATTATTGTAGAAAGGAGATTTAAATAGCATAAAATTACTTTTTCAACAACACACATGCAAAATTCGATTCGTTGCTCATAATCCACTTCTAATAATGCTTAGTGCTGCTGGCATACTGGACATCATCCAAAAGAAAAATTAATTTGCTATCATGTGGCGTAAAAAAATACAGGGTGTTCTATTTAAAATAACAAAGTTCTTCATTAATTTTCTGAAAAAGTAAAATTATTTTTTAAACACTCTGTATAATATTTGGCATTGATGTGTTATACATATGTTAAGGCAGACTGTCCTTAATGTGGAACATAATTTTAAAGTTTATAGAGCTACTAGTTTTGAAATAAGATTAATTTAATTGCATCTATGCATTTAAAAAAATCAAATATCTTAAAAACTAATAAATTTACAAACATAGTACTAATTATAAACTTGGGTTAATTTTTTTAGGTCGAATTTAAATTAGTCATTGATTGATTGATTGATAAAATAAATACACAAGTTGAGGTTTTGTCCGCCTCGACACTGCAGCCTACAGGGCTTGTTGTATCTCTTGTGTATTTGTTTCAGTTAAAAAGGTTTGACACCTTAGACAGGCGTAGTAGCCCTTTTACTGTTCTTTTCTGGTCTCCAGCCTCCTGGTGGTTAGTGTCCACCATGAGGTTTTGATTTGTTCTCCAGTATGTAAGTGCAGGGCACTCATATATGATGTGAGGCTGTCTCTTCCTCTTCGTCACATAGTCTGCAAATGGGTTCTTCTCATAGATGCCCATAGTGTGCATATGTTTTCTTAGAGTGCAGTGTCCGGTTATTAATCCTGTCACTACTCTAATCTGATTCCTATTTAGTTTTAGTAATTCACTTGTCAATGCTTTCGATGGTGAGTCCAACATTGATTTACTGTGATGTTGCCTTGGAATGTGGTTCCAGTATGACTGATGTTGTGTTTGAATCCACCGAGTCATGTAGCCACGAACCGAGGCTTTGGTATTCCAAAACAGGTTCAGGACCCACAAACATTGCTGCGGAGCCTCGCCTGGCCAGGGAGTCTGCATTTTCATTGCCCTGTATTCCCGTGTCCTGGCACCCAGGAAAGTGTAACTTTGTTGTGGTTAGCCAGGTTTAGGAGGCATTGCAGACAGTTCCAAACCAACCTTGAGTTGACTTGTTGGGATGCCAAAGCTTTTATGGCCGCTTGACTATCAGAGAAGATAGTAATGTCCCTGCCCTTATATCTTCTCCTCAAGTTCTCTCGCAGACAAAGTTCAATGGCATATATTTCCGCCTGGAAAATAGTGGCATATTTCCCCAGGGAAGCATAAGCATTAAACCTGGGGGTCATACCATGTATTCCTGCGCCGGCTCCATTGTCAGTCTTGGATCCATCGGTATACCAAACCAAATTCCGAGACTGACCAGGAGATCGCTCACTACCGCCCCAGGTAAGCTGGGTTTTGTATGGTCTGTGTGTATTTATCCGTTTTGGCATTGTATCACTGCTCATCTCAAATATTGGGTTTGTGATACTGCTCGTTATTCTGGTGTGTCCTAGGGCAGGCCCAGAGCACCAGTTGCCGTTACATTTCAGCCTGTATGCCCCAATCCTCGCCTCCGCCTTAATAATTATACCAAGAGGGGGGGGCTTAGTAGGGTTTCCATGGCTGCAGTTGGAGTGCTTCTAATAGCTCCCCGTTATACAGAGACTGTAGTCGCTGGAGTTTGGATAACTCCAGCTCTGCTTTTCTCTGTTCTATTTTTGGCCACCAGATAGTTGAACCGTAGGTTATCATGGGTCTTACCACAGCAGTGTACAACCAGTGCACTATGCGTGGCTGAAATCCCCAATTCTTCCCCACAGCTCTTTTGGTAGCCATTAGAGCCATTTTGCCCTTATTAATCACATTCTGCATATGTGGATTCCAGGTTAGCTTAGAATCCAGAGTTAATCCAAGATACTTTACCTCCTGGACATAGCCGAGTGTGGTACCGAAGAAGTGAGAAGGTATTAAATCATCCAGCTTCCTTCGTCTAGAAGGGTATTAGCGCAGTTTTGCAAGGATTAACAGTAAGGTTTTCCTTGTTGCACCATCCCTCCACAATTCTCAGTGCCCTTTGCATAAGCTCCGAGGTTGTTTTGTTATGCTTCCCCACGACAAGTATAGTGATGTCATCCGCATACCCCTGGGTATAGAAGCCATTATTATTCAGTTTCACCAGGAGTTCATCAACAACCATATCCCACAGTAGTGGGGATAGGACCCCTCCCTGTGGGCATCCTTTGACCACTGACACCTCCATTGTTTCGCTGAATAACGTCGCTTGCGCTCGTCTGCCAAGTAACATGTTGTTTATCCACCTACAAATGGTGTCGTTAACATTATGTCTGGCAAGAGCCGCGGCCATTGAGTTGAAGGAGGTTCGATCAAAAGCTCCCTCAATGTCAAGAAATGTCAAATAATCTGGTCACCAGTTGATGATGAGCAGATTCTCATGATTTTTCTGATTGATAGGCATGTTGGGTTTTTTGTGGAGTGGCCTCTTGAAGAGTTTTCCTGACATACTGTCGATCAGTTTTCCATTGTTTTTATCATAAAAGACGACAATGTAATTGGTCTAAGTCCCTTGCCTGGGAGCAGTCCTTACCTGGCTTTGGAATGAAGACCATTTTAGTCTGCTTCCATGCATTGGGCAAATAGCTCGTGGCTAGGCTTGCACGGAAGAGTTTGAAAAAGCAGTGGAACTAAGGTTTGTTTTCCCTGCTGTAGTAGTGCTGGGATTATCCCATCAGGTCCAGGTGCTTTGTAGGCTTCGAATGATTCAATTGCCCACTCGATTTTTTCATAGGTTATGACTTCCTTTGCTACTTCCCAGTCGCGTCTTGTGGGCCGAATATTGGAACATTGACGTCTGGGTAGGTCTCATTAAGTTGAGTTTCTCTTGATCCTGGTAGATGTGTTTGGAGCAAAATCTCCAATGTTTCCCTGCCAGTTTCAGAGTAGGTTCCATCTAGTTTTTTTAAAGTGCCAACAGGATTGACCGGATCTTTAGACAGGATTTTTTGGAGTCTGGCTGCCGTGCTGGTATTTTCAACCTCCTGGCAGTATTTCCTCCATGAATCCAGTTTAGCCTTACGGACCCGTTTATTGTATTCGGTGAGTGCAGATTGATGTTCATCCCACTCATCCGTTTTCTTCGCTCTGTTGAACAGTCATAAAATATAGAGTGTTTTATTTAAAATAATCCATATCCGACCTATAGATGTTTAAAAATTTACTTGTTTTAAACCTTTTTAGGTATAGACCACTCAATATAGTGGGCAAACCTGTATGATATATTTTAATATCATACTTACCCATTCCTGTAAAAGTTAATGTTGATATTACTGAATATATTAGTAGTACGACTATACACTATAAACTTTCGTGGCCAATACACCAGTTTGTAAGGCCATCATACCAAAAAAAAAATAGTAGTACGACTTCAAAAATAGAGAGCCTGTTTTTTCTCTGTGTTATTTACTGTGTACTCGATACAACCCGTAAGCCAGGCGAAACGCATCTAGGAAGAAATTTATAGTGGATAACACACAAAACATGGATGTCTTCTTTTAACCAGTAATTGATTTACCAGCAGACTAAGTAGGCTGAAGTCTAGGGCGGCATATTTGGGACCAAATTTTTTTAATATTATTCGGAAATTAAAAAGATTTTTATTTATATACCTAAATGTTATTAGGTCCACACAAATAACTCGACATATAATTTGTTTCACCACCTAGATAAATTTTTCTACCATTTGCAAGTGATACTTTTTAGGCTAAAATATTTTTAAGAAATGTGTTTATCCGAATTAGAAATACGGCAAGAGGCCTACAACAGGTTCATTTTTGAGAAAATTGAGTAAAATGTCATTATTTACCTTTACGGAAAAAACCCTATTTATTGGAAGCAATGTATTTATATGATTTAGAGACTGCCTAAGTTTAAAAATGCATACAATTTCAATGCCATCTTTCTTCTAAAGGTATTTTGGTAAAACCAGATTCCGTTTTCTTCTGCGAAAACATAATTTGTAAAACATTTATTCCAATTTAAATATAGCACTTCGCACGGTAGCTCTTTGTGCTTAAAACGGGTAATATATTATCTAAAACCTACATTTAGTCAAGAAAAGCTAAACGTCTTGGCTCTTTTGTGCATAAAGTTGAATCCAATGAACAAGATTTTATAAGACGATATAATTGCTGAGTTTGCGAATAGAAAATCGCGCAAATAGTTATTTAAAAACTTTTATAACTTGATTAATTAAATTTTATAGTCATCATCAGACGACTTATTATCAGATAATTGAATACTGTAATTAAGGACAATAAAAATTATTTAATTACGTCTACAAAATATAAATGTGTATGTGTAAGTAGTATTAGATTGAGATTTTACACGTAAAAAACATGTATACACTAGGTAAAATACTTAAGCACTATAGAAACAACCAAAACCTTGTTTAGTATATACTAAGGTTTTTAATAAAATTACCTTAAGTAGCTCAAAAAAAAATTGTGCCAATATATATCTTTATTTTGTTATAGAGAAATAAAACTGCAATCGTAGCTAAATTTTAGTCTTCTTATAATATTATCCCATTAGTTACAGTTTACTGTTTCATCCTATCGTGTTGTAAACTGCTGATGAGAGTGCTTTTAATTAGGTCCCTCATCGTAGACCCTGTCAGACCTACGAAAGGTTCGGGTCCAAAAGGATTTGTCCCGGCAGCCTTCCTGGCCAACGAGTCAGCGATGCAGTTGCCTTTGGAGTGCGCGTGTCCTTTGGTCCAGCAGCTTTGGTCATGCTGGAAGCGTCCACAAGGGCACGGTGACATTCTAGTACCAAACCCGAGGTGTAGCGTGGTCCCTTAGGGCTATAGGGGTTGTCTGAAACCCCGTATGGATAAGCACGTTTTTACCAGTAATGTTTTTACTGCTTTTTTTTTTTGCAGCTTGGTTATGCCTGTAAGTTCAGTTTGGAGCAGGCTGGCCAACTCACCCATAGCCCATTTGATTTTAAAAGTTAAGAGATCTAGAATTTCCACTTCCCCGTACCTTCTTTTGTTTTCGAACCGTCTGTGTAATTGTAATTATCCCCCCCACGTTTTTTTTTGATTCTCCTTTGACGTCAATTTTGTAGGATTTTTAAAAAAAACATGGCGCAATAGACCCCACTTTCGCCTGCATCAGTGTAAGCGATCCCATCGCCCCACCCACAAACCCCCCTCTGTGCGCCAACTCCTACGGGGGGCCAGAACCAACAGTGCGGAGGGCAACATAACCGTAAAAAACCTTTGGGGCAAATATGTCAAGGGGGGGAGGTTTGGAAAATTCCCCTTCCATGGCCCTAGTTGGTGTTGTTCTCGGGGGCTCCGGGGGTTAAGACAAGCCGTTCTTTTTTCATGGTCTAGCATTGGATAACCGGGGGCCCGCTGGGCTTTCTGCCCCCAGACAACAGCACCTAGGTTAGCAGGGGGTTTTATGAGGCCCCGATAGATCCACAGGGTGACTCTAGGTGACAGTCCCCAGGATTTGCCTAGGTCCGGCGACACTTCTCATAAGAAATGTATGCTTTCTTGTTTTTTTTTTCCAAGTGGGAGTTCCGGGTTAGCTTACTGAAAAGGTTCCCCCCAAGGGTTTTTTTACCTCTGTAGCAAAGTTTAGTTGTGTGTTTGGGAGTCTGGAAAACGTTCAAGTTCACCACCCCCCTTTTTCCTTTTTGTGAAGAGAACCATCTCTGTCTTTTTGGGTTGATGGATAGGGGATCACACACTATCTTTCTTTTTTTCCTGGGGGTATTCTGCTTTTTTTTCGAAAAATACGCCTTAATTTTTCCCTGTGGACAGTAGACCAAGTCATCTTGCGTATGCAATAGTGTAGAATTTTCCTTGTTAAGGCGGTCGATGAGGCTGTCGGGGGATTATGTTCCAAGTGGTGGCGAAAAACCCCCCTTTTTCCCTGTGGGCATCCCCCTGTGACCTTGCCCCCGGTTTTTGACATCATCTACACTAATTTGTATCTTTTTTTTAGAGAGCATATTAAAAATGTGCTAACTTTTTTGGGGGGTTTTCCGGCAGAAAGCGAATGTATTTTTTTTGGGAAGGTCGTTTTGTCAAACGCCCTTTTTCTCTATCTATGAATACGCCTAAGGTGGATTCTTTTTGTCCAGAGTTTTTTTCTATACGACCCGCCACTAGGTGAAGCGCCGTATCAGTTGATCTGCCTGTGGTTTTTTCATGTTGGATTTGGGTGAAGTGGTCTTTTTTGGAGCTTTTACATCCCTTATAACCTTTTTGCATAGTCGCTCCACCCCTTTAAAAAGAAAACGGGAAAAAACTAAATGGTCGGTAAATTTGGGGGGGGGAGTAGTCCATCCTTGGTGTTTAAAGGGGGGGAAGCTGGAAATTGCCCACCCGTTTTGTCCTCATTGACTATCTGTCTGGCAACCAAAAGAACGAAGGAAGGCCCATCCAAAAGAACGAAGAAAGAACTACTTAGAATAAGTAGAAAAGACTTCGTATAACAGTAGGGCTGCTAAAACAAAAATAACCTAAAGGGGACCTCACAAGATGGCCCCTTTAAAAATGAGACCCAAGTTGCATAATGTGTGATGAGCTGGAAGAAACAGCCTACCACATCCTGTGCGAATGTAAAGCGTTGAATCACAAAAGACAGGCATTATTTGGGAAACCGAAAATGAACCCACAGGAATATAACAACCAACCAGTCTCGAGGTTAAAGACTAGTGGGAGGATTAAGTAATTGGTAGTAAACCAGCACGGCTCCAAAAAAAAGTTTATGCAAGAAGAGCCCTTTCCATTTTTCATTTTTTACTTTTTTTTTTACTTTTTGATAAAATAACAACTCTAAATGGATGTCAAAATAACTATAGACTCCCTACACAAAAAGCAAGAGTGCTTAAAAGAACTTATAAAAGAAGTATTGATTAAGAAGTATGAAATTACTTAATAATTTGTATAATTATACATCACTAACCACAACTCCCAAATCAACAGTTAAAAAGCTTGTTTACAAAAATAAATATAAAATAAACAAAGGGTTTTAACTGTTACTATGTGTAAGCTTCTCTCACATCACTTAGTGATTTGTCTTTTTAATAATCCAAATCTTATGAAAAAAGCTTTCTCCTCTTATTTACCAAAAGCTCTGGAAAACATCTTCCATTTATAGGTATCTCTACTGGTTTTGCTTTCCAGCAGCTTATAATCATGCCATACGCATCCTTAACAGTTCTCCCGGAGAAGCCCTGAAAATTTAATTTTAGGTTTTACTCCTAGAATCTCTAGAGCTATTAAAGCTGTTACATATAAAGGTCTTTTGCTACACTCTAAACTTTCTAATTCACACAAGCATTTCGGTAAAAGACGATTTTACTGAATGTAATTTCAGTATGGCATGAAAAGCAGGATTTATTATTCTACAGACGCAACATTTAATATTAAAATATTACTCAGATTTTCACAGAAAATTATAAAATTTCTAAGATAAAACATTAAATAGATAAATATCTCCGAAAAGTAAATTAATTAACTGTTGGTTATAGTGGTTTGGTCTATTTCTGGCGCTTAAAGTTGTACTGTAATTTATGACAAGTTATATTTTATTTTAGAATTTTATTCGTAAAAATGTCAGAAAGGAGTATAGTGCAATAAATTTCTTTTAATAACAGTAAGATAGGCTACGATGTAGTATCTAGTGGAGCATTTTGCTTCAATCTAAGCTTCTCTAAAATATATAAATGGTTATTATTCATATACACAAAACCAAGTATCAAAATAAGTAATTAGCAGCATAAACAAAAAATACCTGCTGCTGAGTTTGTGATGGGCAGTGTTCATTTACCTGTCTTACAGCCCAGACATGTTACCATGACATTAAAGGCTTGATTAACATAAAAGTGTGGTTGAAAAATCTAACATTTATATACTAAAGGTTGGCTAATTTGCCGAATCTGTCTGCCAAGGTAAAAAGCGCATCTATGCGTTATATGGAATTTTTTGCGAATTTATAAAAAGTTTCTTAATGCATTATTAATTGTAAGCAAAATTTGTATTTTTTTTTTTTTTGGGAAAATCCACAAAGGCTAAGGCCTAAGTACTAACGTACCGGGGGGCGTCTGACACATTTATCTTATACATTTAAAAAAAAAAAATTATATATATATATATATATATATATATATATATATATATATATATATATTATATATATATATATATATATATATATATATATATATATATATATATTATATATATATATATATATATATATATATATATATATATATATATTATATATATATATATATATATATATATATATATATATATATATATATATATATATATATATATATATTATATATATATATATATATATATATATATATATATATATATATATATATATATATATATATATATATATATATATATATATATATATATATATAGGGTCCCCTTCCTTAGGTTGAAATAATGCAATTTACGTAAACTTGCTTTATCCGAAAGTTGATAATAACAAAGATACAGGGTGTTAAACTTTTAATTTTGCTTTTGTTTTTTCTAATAATTCTTTAACCAAAGGGGGCAGTTTTAAAAATTTTGGGGATCTGGGGTTTTCTGGGGAGAAATTTAAATTTCCCCACGGTTTTGATGTTGATACTGGGGGCGCCAGCACGGCCCCCACTTTTTTTGGGGTGTCGTAAACCTTTTTTTAAGCTTAGAATATTGACCTGTTTTTAAAAAAAGTAAGTTACTATAAATCCATCTGCAAAAAAAATGAAATTTTTTTAAATTTTGGGGAGCCCCCGTTCTAAAAAAACTTTGGATCCCATTTTTTAAAAAGGGGAAAATTTAATTTTTTTTTTTTTGCATGGGGCAGTTCTTAGCACGGTGATCATAGGTTTTCAGGGCAAAAAAAACCCAAAAGCCCCCCCCAAAAAACCCCCCTCAAAAGTCACTGGGGATTGGGGACCTTTGGGGGGTGATTTTTGGGGGGGATTGGTTTTTGGGTTTTTTTCCCTAAAGGGTCACCGTGTTAAAACCCCTCACTATTTTAAATTTGAAAAAAATTTTGGCCAAAATTATTTTCCATAAAAAAATAAAAACCCAAAGTGCGTTTATTTAAACCGAAGACTTAAAATAGTATAAATTTTTTTTGCAGATAAATTTATAGTTCATTCTTTTTATTTTATTATATTGTTTTCGGTTATATAAAAACCCCAAATTTAAAATAAAAAAAATTTAAAGAGAATAAAAAAAAAATTCCCCACAGACAACTAAACCAAGAAACAGGAACTTTTTTTAATTTTTTTTTAAAAAAAAATTTTTTTTTCAATTTTTTTTTTAAGTGGGATGAACCCCCTTTTTTTTGGGCCTACCAGGTGAAAAAAATTTAAATTTTTTTAATTTTTTTTTTTTTGTTTTTTTTTTTAAATGATAAAAAAAGTAAAAAAAGGAAAAAAAAAAAGATTTCAAAAAAATTTTTTTATTTAAAAGTTGAAAAAAATATTGGTTTTCATGTTTTTGGAAAAAAAAAAATCTTTTTTTGATGTATTTGAATTTTTTTTTTAATATAAAAAAAACGAACAATTTGAAACAAATATATAAAAAGGTAGTTTTTCAAAAATCAACTTTCAAATTTCAAAGAATTGGTCTCGCGACTAGACAACGGCGAAAATATTGGATTTCATGTTTTTGGATAAAATTTCTATTAAAAAAAAATTAGAGTACATAAATCGATAAAAATATGAACCTATTAAAGTGAAAATATAAAATACCGTGGAAAATTGAAAAAAAAACCTTATTTTGACATCAATTTTTTTAAACGTAGGTTGCAAAAAATAACAATAAGCTTAAAGACAATGAGAATATAAAATATTTAATTTTAACGGAAAAAAAAAATACACTTTGTACTAAAATTCCACTATATTTGAAACTTATGAGAAAAATTTTTTTTTGCGATTTGTTTTAACACGGAACTTTTTTTAAATCTTGAAAAAGCTACCGTGTTAGGAAACTAAAACGCATAAAAAAAAAATTTTCTCATAAGTTTTTGTGGAATTTTAGTACAAATTAATTTTTTTTTCCCTTAAAATTTTTAAAGGAATTCCAAGAGTATCCAAAAGTCAGTTCAATTAAAAAAAATTTTAAAATTATTTGAAAAAAACTATAATATATTAATAATTTTTTGAACTCTTAAAGTTGATTTTTTAATTGAAATAGTAATTTTTGATATTTTTGCTATCATCACCATAAATCCGCTGTAAAAAAAAAAAATTAAAAAAAAAAAATTGATAACTCATCAATTTTTCCCCTTTTATTAAAAATAGGGGGGTTACCCCAATTTTTAAAAAAATTACCCCAACCCCAAAAATTTTATAGCGCTGGCAAGAGACATTTTTTTTCTAACAAGTCTTTTATTACGGGGTTTCAGTAGATTTTTTAATTTTTTTTTTTGGATCAAATTAACTGTAGGCACTGCCGTCATTTTCAGAATCTTGCGTAAAGGCAGGTCTAAAAAAATAAATTTTTTAGTAAACGAGAACTTGTTAACATATTTAAATTGTAGAGACATTTAAAAGTTTAATTAACACTAAGTAGATTTTGTAAATAATTTGTTCTTTAGTATAAAATTATGGTTTATCAAAATTGTACTATGTACTTGCTTAATAATTCCTGCTGTAAATATTTTTCGTAGTCATTAACTGTAACTGTCATCTATGAACACTGCCGAAGCATCTATGGTAAATTTGTTTTTTTTTCTGCAGCGATGCAACCACTTTTTTCGTCTTAAGAAACACACCAAATACTTGTCTTTTGGAAAGCAATGAAACACTATGCTTGAGCCTTGCATTTTAAGAGCTAACTGATTGTTTTGAACACAG
>JAHBCN010021235.1:0-14312 GCA_019359885.1 Listronotus oregonensis | reverse complement strand
TTAAAATTAGAAAAATTTATCCTTTTTAAAATATATAAAAATTAATATCCATTAATTTTTTTTTTTTTTAAAAATAAAAAATTTGCTACTTTCAGTTAACGCCATCTAGCGGCGACAGAAAATAAAAATGCAAAACCAAACAAGCGTTTTGTAGTGCAAATTATGCTCTTTCATATGAGCCTAAGTTTGCTAAAATCGGTCCAAAGAAACGGGAGAAATCTTGGTTTGTTTAAAAAAATAATTGAACTTCCCCCACCGCTTTATTTTGATAGATAGAACAAAACAGTTTAGACAAAAAATGTAGGGAAATGGTCAGTAAATATGAAAATGATATCATCGATATACTTTCATTAGACAAAATTCTATAAAAATCCCATTTTTCTACTTGGTGTTGGTTGTTACGCCCTCTAGCGGACGTTTGACAAACTCAAAAATAATTTCCAGCAATTTCTTTGGCGACTTTTATTATGATTTTTTTTTCTCAAATCTATACGACCGATATCTTATGAGATATGGCCGCTCGCTACCCTTAACTGATCACCCTGTACTATGTATCAAAAAGCATTTTTTAGTGTACCACATTTTTTTTATTTGCGAAAATAGGCAGGTTAAATTCTGTACGAACGCCACTGGTGGAAATAAAAAAACATGTTGTACACTAAAAAATGCTTCTTGATACATTGTACATTTATGCCAAATTTCATTAAAGTATCTAAGGTGGTATTACAGATATTAATAATAAATGATTTGTTTTAGAAAATTTTACCACCCTGTATCTCAAAAGTTAAGGCGTTTAGGACATACGTTCATATAAAGTTTTGCTTTTTAAATGGATCCAAAAATTGCTTTCCTAAATATTGTCGTACAATTAGAAAACACCCTGTATAATGTAAAAAAAATACCAATCATGATATTTTATTTCTCGTAAACAGTTGATTTTATCGATGTCAATCAAAAATACCTTTTTTAGTTTAAGGTTAAAGCAATGCAAAAATAATATTCTTAAGCCTTTATCATACAGGGTGTTTAAAACATTACTATTATTGTGTCAGAGCTAGTCCCTCCCTGGCAAACTAAATAAGCCAAATATGATTTAATGGGTTCATTTTAAGTAGACTTATCTAGTAACCTTCATATTAAAAGAATATTAAATTACGCCTAGTATTTTAAGAGTTATTTAAACCAAAACGATTTCCAGGGGTGTCCGTTATGTACCTGTATCTCCGTAGGGGAGGGTCATAGGAAAAAAGTTTATGGAACTTGTCATAATATTTTTGGGTTTTCTATTAGATTCCGATAGATTGCCCACATATTCTGGGACACCCTGTTACATACATACAAAAAAGTCAAGCTAATAAAAGCGAAAATGACATATTATTTTTATTCATACATTAAATTATTCAACCAAAACAAAATTAAAAGTATGTACAAAACAAATTAGGGGCCTACAATTGTTTTTAGGTCGGTGACAGCACTTAAGAAAAATACTCAACCAAATTAAAAGTTATGAAGTAAAATGTCTTCTCCACTTAACTTTTGTTTCTTATTCGATTAAGTTTAATATTTCATGCTTCTGATGTTGACCTAATTTTTTTAAATTATCTTTTCATGACTGAGATACCGCGATTCATCCAATATTAAACCAAAAACAATTAACATAGCAGACTAAGTAGCTATCTTAACTTTGATATACGTGTGCATTGCACATAATCAACAATTAACTTGCACACATATTATGTGTAATGTTTAACCAGCTATCGGTCGATAAGAGAGAGAATAGTTTAAAAGGGGATTTAAACCCGTCTAACGTTGGGTGGCTGCGGCTTATCTCTCTCCAGTCTCATTTGTAATTCTGATTTGACAATTTAATAGCAGAAGGTAGATTTCATTAATGGCATTTCTGGATATAAATTTGTGTATATAAGGGAGGATGAATGGATTTAGTTCGCGAGAGGGCACTTAAGATGACGAATTAATCTCTCTACCTTTTCATTTTTAATAACTTGTTTTATCAACCAATTTTTTGTTATGAAAACGAATTTGTAATTTTTTATTCGTTTTGTATGATTAGTTAAATGACATTTTAATCACTGGTGACAGATGCCAAGAGAATAATTTTTTGAAATGTGAGAGCAGCCAAAAGTGAGGTGGAACTAAATCTGGCGAACAGAGTGAATGATGCAATAATTTGTCTTTATATGTTAAAAAAATAAGTAAACCAGATATTTTGTTACGAATCTTTACATCAAGCTGGTCCAAAAGGTTATAATTATAAACTAAGTTTATTTTACCACTTTAAAAGATAACATATGAGCAAAATACCTCTTATACTCCGAAAAACTGATTTTATCACTTTCTAGACCAATTTCTGAACCTTAAATCCCTTTAAAGCCAAAGTACTGGAGTCACCAATTTAGGATCTGGTGCTAGATCCAAGTATCATCCATAGTAATGGAACAAGAAACAAAACCCTCAGTCAGTCACCTCAGCTAGAAACAGGGGTAAACCACGAAATAAAACGGAAAAAGCTGAAAATTATATGGGATCTTCACCTTAAGAAATGCTGAAAAAACCATGTCCGCCGAAATCTAGAAAAACTATACATTTTTTTGCATAAGTCTTAAAATTTTCTATTTAGCCATTTTTCTAAAGATCCGAAAACTCTTCTGAACAATTTTTAATAATTACAATTTTTTCGCGTAAAAAAATTCGGAATATTATGGCTGTTTGTGGAAACAACAACGATGTTGCACCTCAATTTCAGGCAGTTTTAAGGAGCTTGTTAAGAGGAAGATTTTTAGCAAAAAAATCTATCAAATCTTGATCATTTTTGCGCCGAAAATTCGTTTTTTTCCAAAAAAATCAAAGTTTGGGACAAATTTCCGGAAAATAAAAATCCAAATCAAAAATCCAAACAGAGAAATCGATAGTAGTCGAGGCAATAAAGCACTCAAACTTTTATACACTGCAAATTGCATTGCTGAAGCAAAAAATGCATTCAAAAAATACATTTTTTTAAGACGGTTTTGGAAGGTTTAATAACTTTGTAAATATGAGTCAGAACTGACTCAAATCGGGTTCTCGGAGGTTTTTGAGGTCGCTAATCACGATTATGATGTTTAAATTAATCTATAGCCGATCTGGAGCTTAGGAACGCCGATGAACGTCATCTCCGTGGGACTCTCCCAAAATTCACGTGGGGAAGGAGAGAAACTTGGCGCCCCCGGGCGGGTCGCTGAATTCAAGTATGGTATCGGCAAACACTCCCCGGACACCTGGTGCACCTAAACCTGGACGCGAACCTCTTCTCCGAGGGTTTTCCTTACACAATCGAAAAGACGAACCGAAAATCGTTATGGAGGGTTTTTGGGGTGCTGAATCTTAATTTCACGGCGGAAACGACGCCCCGAACACCTGATGCACCGTAACCAAGAAGAAATTTAAAAAAGTATGAAAAATACAAGGATAATTTTTAAACTTAAAATTGATTTGACAAACAAATATATTTTAAAATAAAAATTTACAATATTAAAATGGCATTTCTCCAGGTGTTTAGAGGGTCGTTTTCGACGTGAAATTTAGATTAAGCGCCCCAAAAAACGCCCCTACAATAATTTTCGGGCTGTTTTTGACGATCTTGTCAGGAAAATTTCCGAAGATGACGTCCACGTCCAGGTTCCGCCGCACCAGGTGTCCGGGGGGTGTTTGCCCATGCCACATTTGAATTCAGCGACCCAAAAAAAACCCAGGCGCAAAGTTTTTCTCTTCCCCGCGTGAATTTTGGGAGAGTCCACGGAGATGACTTTCATCGGCTTTCCTGAGCTCCAGGTCGGCTGTAGGTCAATTTAAACATTTATTACAAAGTTATTAAATTTTCAAAAGCCGTCTCGAAAAAATGCATTTTTTAAAAGCGTTTTTGGCTGCAGCAGTGCAATTTGTGCTTTGTGTAAGTAACAAAGTAGGTACATTTTTTACAAATAAATTTTGGAAGCGAATGCTATCCGTCTTAGTGCAAAAAATTCAGAACTTTTGGCCTTTTTAGTGCTTTATTGCCTCGACTATAGGCAAATTCAAGACGAGCATTGAAAAAAATGAGCTTAACGGTTGAATGAGCTGTAGCGAATACCACTGTCGCGATACAACTTTCCAATAATAAGTTTAAACATCGATAATAAATTTAGAAATGACCTTGGTAGGAAAAACGAAAAAATGTATATTTTGCTACGATTTACAAACGCACTCCTGTACATTGTTTGTCAAACCGAGATTGTCCCCCTTTTTAATACCTATAATTTCTAAAAAAAAAGTACCCTTTCAAGCGAAGCACTTGTTCCTTTAACCTGCACCGCAACGGTTTTTGTGTCTTCTAAACCGTAACGGGCGGGCCGCCGCTTAGAGCCAGCCCCGAATGCTAAACCACCTGTTTAGTCGCTGTTGCCACCGGAACCGGAAATAAGTCGTAGTTAGTCGCGAAATAACACCGGAACTCAATCTACGACACCGAATACGCAAAGGGTAGGTAGTAAGGTTACATAATAGAAACGGATGATTTTCAACTTTTATATAAATGCGCACAAACGTTCAAATTTAATAATAAATATAAAAAAAAAATATTTTTTACCTTATTATTCTTAAAATGTAAGACATCAGAGATATAAAAAAAAAAGAGATGAAGAACATATTACCAATAACTTTTTTAAACATAATATCAATTATTTTTCTTTTAGCCCATTTGTTTTAAGAAAAACGTTTTTTGGTTTATGCCATTTTTAAAAAACAAAAAAAACAAACTTTTATTCCTTATTGCAAAAAAAAGGAGTAGCTGTCAGTAGTTTTAAATGTACAGATCATTCCATGAATTTAGGGGGCTCGTTTTTCCCAGCAGATTGGGGATTTCTAGATATCGGTATTACACACAATTGGTTTTTTAGTTACAAAGCTTAGTTAATATTTATTGCAATAAATTAAGTGCCCCGCTTTTAATCATATCACCAAATGTCAGAACTATATCCTATTTAGTTCCTGAAATATTGCAACTCTGATTTTTCATTCCAAAGCTGTGTATTAATTTCGCAAACGTTACAACGGAAATATGTAAAAATTACTATATCGATGGCTTAGTATAAAAACCTCGTATGACACAAAATTTAAATTTTACAGGAGGCACAAAAACTGATTTGCTGCATTATATTGCCCAGCAAAATTTTAATTTTTTTAAATGTTTTCGATTTGAACTAACACCAATAAATGTTTTGAAGTAAGAAAACACTGTAAGCACTTAAAAAATGCAGCCAATCTTCTATAATATAGATACAGGGTCTTGTACACTAACAGTCCATTGTAGCTGGAACCTCTTTTTAAAAAAATATCTTTAATAAATTTTTTTTAAATTTTATTTTAAACTACAAACGATGCTAATAAATGTAGTTAACTCAATTTTTTTGTAGTTTTAATAATTAGACCGAAAAAATTATAAATACCTTTCTGAGCAGTAATTATTGCAAATAATGTAGTTGCTACTAGTGAGATGTATGCTCAATTGTTTGTAGTTTTTTGTAGTAACAAAAAATTTTTTTACTTGATGCGAGTACACAAAATATTGCATATTACGAAAAATAATGGAGGTACAAAAATGTGCGACATGTACTTAAAAACTACAAACGATGCTAATGAATGTAGTAAACTCAATTTTTTTGTAGTTTTAATATTTAGACCGAAAAAATTATAAATACATTTCTGAGAGGTAATTATTGCAAATAATGTAGTTGCTACTAGTGAGATGTATGCTCAATCGTTTGTAGTTTTTTGTAGTAACTAAAAAAAAACTTTTACTTGATGCGAGTACACAAAATATCGCATAGTACGAAAAATAATGGAGGTACAAAAATGTGCGACATGTACTTAAAAACTACAAACGATGCTTATGAATGTAGTAAACTCAATTTTTTTGTAGTTTTAATAATTAGACGAAAAAATTATAAATACATTTCTGAGAGGTAATTATTGCAAATAATGTAGTTGCTACTAGTGAGATGTATGCTCAATCGTTTGTAGTTTTTTGTAGTAACAAAAAAAAATTTTACTTGATGCGAGTACACAAAATATCGCATATTACGAAAAATAATGGAGGTACAAAAATGTGCGACATGTACTTAAAAACTACAAACGATGCTAATGAATGTAGTAAACTCAATTTTTTTGTAGTTTTAATATTTAGACCGAAAAAATATAAATACATTTAGTAATTATTCAAATGTATTGATAGTGAGGAGCAATGTTTATTTTGCAGTAACTAAAAAATCTTTTACTTGATGCGGTACCAAATATGCATAGCAGAAAAATAATGGAGGTACAAAAATGGCGTACTAAATCAGTCTTTGAATGTAGTACTAATGAGATTAGACCGAAAATTATAATAATTTCTAGAGTAATTATTCAAATAATTAGTTGCTACAGTGAATAGCTAATCGTTTGTAGTTTTTTGTAGAACTAAAAAAACTTTTACTTGATGCGAGTACAAAAAATATGCATATTACGAAAAATAATGGAGGTCAAAAAGTGCGAGTATAATACAAACGATCTATAAATGTAGTAACAGCAATTTTGTTATAGTCCTCTACGTGTTTTGAAAATGCTAAAGCTTAAGACACAAAAAAGGTACTTAATTTAAGTCAAGTAAATTTTAACGTTCAAGGTGCGTTGAAAATGGGGGTCAAGAATGTCACAGTTAGTCCGTCTAGTGATGAGCAAACAACCAAGACCAAGACCGGGTAGTCTTGGTCTTGGGTCTTTGGTCTTTCAAGCCAAAGAAGGTCTTGGTCTTGGTCTTGGTCTTGCACCACCCGGTCTTGGTCTTGGTCTTGCTGCAAGAGTAGTGGTTTATTTATTTATAGCGCTTCATTTTAGTGATAGGAAATATTTATTTTTTTTGAAGAAGCATATAAAATTACAATACTAAGTACTCTGAGGGCAGAAAAAAAACTTTTAATTGTTACCAGATGTATAATTTCCATGAAAATGATTCTGATATGTAAACATTGGTTTCTAATTAAAAAAAAGGTATTTAGGAAGCTTTTTAGTTCAAATAAACTTTCTATGTTCAAATTAGTCAAACATTTGCCATACAAAGTTTGTACAAATACTTTATAAACATTCTGCATATACAAGGTGGCTCAATAGTGCGACAAAGATCGATATATCCGAAACCGTTCATAATGGTAACTGACTATACAAAAATTATAGAAAAAAGGGCGTAAAATGTAAAATTATTTTCTATTTCAGAATTTTCTAAAAAATCCACTACCACTCAAGAAAACTTCCTTATTTTTAGCTTTTAACCTAAAATAGAAAAATTATAGCAAAAAATTCATTTAAAAAAATCGCTTCCCTGTATATTATGCTGGAAATTCTTGAACTGTCATATAGGTACAATGTCGACGTAGATGGTTTTTATATATAATTTTTGGTTTTGACAAAATGACGTCATCATTATACTTTTGGCATTGTTTTGACTTTTCCGTCTAAACCGGAAGTGAAATTTAAAATTGTAAAAAATTAAAAAAGTAATCCTACATAAAATGATAAATATATTTTTTATTAAACCATCACTTTTACATTTATATCTTAGTTTAAAGGAGCAATCTAATGATGCCACTTTTTACAGTGTGGCACAAAAATAATGTTTTCCTGGATTTTGGAAATTTTTGATCCAGTAAGTGGTATCCCTAGATACCTAATTAAAAAAAAAAATTAGGAATAGGTAAGTAATTTTCAGCTTTTATAACTTTTGTACTCTTAGTTTTTCTCTGTCGTAAACAGTTTTGGAGATATCGAGCTTTGTCTGACCATTGAGTCACAATCTTATTATTTTTAAAACATGTTACTGAATCTACTAGTTATCGTTTTTAGATAATTTTATTAAAAAACGAAGTGATCGATTTAATTATTATTTTATTAAAAAACCTGTTACTCATAAAATAATCGCCTTTTTAGGCAGTTCTCGACACATTTTTTGTCATGTTTGTATGAAATACCTCTGTATATTGAATATAAAAATTGAATATTATAATTTAAAAAAAATGTGACAAAAGTGCAAGAGTCTTGCAGGTCGGTCTTGGTCTTGTGTAGTCTTGCACCCCTCTTTGGTCTTGGTCTTGGTCTTGCAACCCCGGTCTTGGTCTTGGTCTTGGCGGTCTTGGTTTGGTCTTGGTCTTGGTCTTGCTGCAAGACCAAGACCAAGACCGGTTTCGCTCATCACTAAGTCCGTCCTTGTAGCTGTAAGTAATTCACAACACTTTCTTTGATAGTAATTTGAAAAATCTTAATTGGTATTACAAAAAATTTGAATATATCTGGTGGTTCAATAATTATGTCTAAAAAAATTGATTCCATTGAGGCTCTTTGGAAGCCAATATCTTTAAAGAGGAGGTAGCTCATATGGGCTTTTAGTATTATTCATGGACGGGAAATTTCCCACATTTTCCCGGACTCCTTGTATAATAATACTGTGAAATATTACTTTTAAAAATAAAAGTTAATTATGTATTTATCAAAAATGATGACATCTTTAGAAACACTGTTTTATCTCTACGGGAAAAAAGTATATAAGCTTACTTGCTTTTGTTTATTCCTAAAAACAACCAACTTAAATAAATGTCACTGCGGATAAGACGGCAAAACTCAGATAAAAGTTTAAAGCAGCCGAATAATTATTGTAAAGAGGGTGAACTACGGCACCGTCAGACGTCACATGTATGTAAAGGGCGCTTCCCAAGATGCCGTTTAGCTTTTAATCAGCCAAATTAATCCGTGACACGGCCTGTCTTTCTGACAAACCATCACATCATGCAGTGCCTTTCCCCCCCGACATCACGTTGATGGGTTTTAGATTTGTCGAGGCCTTCGGGGGATGCTGTTTAAAGTAGACAGTTTGGAATAGAATAAATAAAAAGAGAAATACGAGATGTACAATTTTCGGGAAATGATAAACTTTTTATCTTAAAAAATAATATGATATGGAAATTTGGTATTTTTTACTTATCGAGTCTACGGCCGATTTTACTGAAATTTTTTATACGCATTTATGCAATATAAGTGCAAAAACCGCATGTACCGGGTGTTCCACAAAAAAGAGTAGTCGGCTATATCTCAAAACTAAATAGTATAACTTTGGGGAAAAAATTTAGATAAAAGCGACCAAAGGAAGGAAATTGCTGGAAATTATTTTCAAGTTGGGATGGCCGCTAGGGGGCGTAAGTGTAACGTCAAAACATAAAAATATACATTTCTAAAAATATCAAATAAATGTATCAATGAGTGGTACTATTTTAATCTTTAATGTTTTTAAACAAAGAAGTTTTAGGTGTAATTTTTGTCAGTTCTAAAATAAAGTGGTGGGGAAGGTTTAAAATTTAATTTAGAAAAGTGCTAATAACCCCCGGTTTTGTTTTTTAAACCCAATTTAGTGAACTTGGTCTCGTTTAATAGAGAATTTTAAGCATTATTCTTGGTGTATAAACTATTGCTACATTCATCTTACAATCACCGCTAGAGGGCGTCAAGGTAAAAACTAACTTATTTACGAAATTTTTTTAAATTTTAAATACAATGATATATACCTTTTAACATATTTAGGTAGAAAAAAAAACCCAACAAAACGGCGAAAACCGCAATTTAATATCTTTTCAAACCGAATATATTAGCAAAAATATAAATCGACATTAAGACGTCGTTTAACGACACAATGTTTTCTACTGGGTCGATTTCTTTAGGTAAAAATTAAATTTATAAATTTTTACAAAATCTAATGACATACCATGATTTTTACTTTTTTTTAACCCATTTAACGATAGTTAACTTTTAAAAAATTACCAACCTATAACTGTAATAATCCATCGAGCGTGGTCCTTATCAAGTTAGCTTTGAAAACAAAAAGATGCTGAAATGTCAAAAATTTAACAATTTTTATTTCAAAATATTATTTTCAATGTTGTGCTATTGTGTTCTTTAAAAATGCCTTTGTTGCTTGAGGATTAAACTCTACATAAGCTAAAACGTTGATGACATTTTTTAGTTCTACAGGTTTTGCGGTGTAAGAGGGGGGAAAAACACTTTCCGTAGTACGAAAGTGATTTGCTAAACAAGTGAACATTCTGCTGCCTAGGGATGAGCGATATATCATTACCTGATTTAACCCGTTATTGAAAAAAATCGCTGATAGCAAACGTTGACTAAAATAAATAACCGCGATTGACAGAAACAGCGATTTTTTTAGAATATTGAAATTGCGTCAACTTACATGCAACATAGCTTATCGCTTTCCATCGCGTTGAGTGAAATAAAGGAAATGCAACGTATTTTTTTCCCAAGAGTTCTTACTCCATCTTCACACCCCTCACTGATCTATGAAATAGAATTATATTTTCTTATATTTCACTTAGTTATTCCATATAGTTAACAAGAGAGGTGTATTTGCAGAAGTATTTTATTTGTTTGTTTCATAAAAAAACAATTTTCCTAGTCAACAGTCGAGTTTTACAGTTTATAATCATTAAATAGAGGCAGGCAAGCAAAATTAATATGCAGTAACAAAATAAATCACTCGAGAGCGGTAATAGCCGCAAATATTTGAAAGCACTATTTGGCGTAGGCGAAAAGTTGCGATCCGATAACCTTTTAAATCGCCGTTATTTAAAATTGCGATCCCGATAACGGCGTTATGCAAATATCGCTGTTTAGCTCATGCCTACTGCTTCCGTACCAGCGTCTCTGAGGATATCTCAATGCATACAGTCTTGCAGCTATTGTCGCATTTTGCAGACACTCAAAATAAATAGCAATAATATCAACTGTTTCTTCAAGCAACCAATGCATTTTTAAAGAACACAATAGTAGTAACACTAAAAATAATATTTTGAAATAAAAATTGTTGGATTTTTGATATTTCAGCATCCTTTTGTTTTCAAAGCTAACTTGATAAGGACCACGCTCGATGAATTATTACAGTTATAGGTTGGTAATTATCTAATGTTAACTATCGTTAAATGGGTTAAAATAAGTAAAAATCATGCAGTATGTCATTAGATTTTGTAAAAATTTTTAAATTTAATTTTTACCTAAAGAAATCGACCTAGTAGAAAACATTGTGTCGTTAAATGCGTTACGTCTCTATGTCGTATTTATATTTTTGCTAATATATTCGGTTTGAAAAGAGATATTAAATTGCGGTTTTCGCCGTTTTGTTAATTTTTTTTTCTCTATCCAAATATGTTAAAAGGTATATATCATTGTATTTAAATTTTTCAAAAAAAATCGTAAAATAAGTTAGTTTTTACCTTGACGCCCTCTAGCGGCGTTTGTAAGATGAATGTAGCAATAGTTTATACACCTGAAAATAATGCTTGAAATGCTTTCTAAACGAGACCAAGTTACTAAATTCGGTTAAAGCAATCCGAGAGTTAGACTTTTCTAAATTAAATTTTAACCTTCCCCACCACTTTATTTTAGAACTGACAAAATTACACCTGAAGCTTCTTTGTTTAGAAAAACATTGAAGATTAAAATAGTATCACTTATTGATACACTTTATTTGATATTTTTTTGAGAAAAGTATATTTTTATGTTTTGACGTTACCCTTACGCCCCCTTAGCGGCCATCCCACAGATTTGAAAATAATTTCCAGCAATTTCCCTTGGTCGCTTTTATCTAAAAAATTATACTATTAGTAGTTTCTGAGATATAGCCGACTACCTCTCTTAGTGGAACACCCCGTACACTCACCATAATGCACCTTTAACAAAAGATTAAAATAATGTTTTTACTTTGATTTAATGCTATTTTTTGATATTTTTTTAGAAAAAAAAAATGCGTGGTAATACACGAGTGCTTAAAAATTACCGATAATTCATAAAGCTTGTTATCCACGAGTTCAAAGAACCAGTGGAATTTGAATAACAAGCTTGAATGAAAATTATCTGGTTAATTTTTATGCCCGAGCGGTATTTCGGGAGAATATTTCTAAAATGGAAAAATATGGGAGTATTAAACCAATAACATGGTTTTTTTGTCGACAATTTTTAATTTCATGCAACATAATCAAAACTATAACTGAAATCGCTTTTTTAAATTACTTTATCTATTTCTTCCATCGTGTACATGCCAAATCGACTCATTTTGGCTGATTTTGACGTTTCTTATTGACAATACAAACAAACAGTTTCGATTGTTCTGTGTTTGTAGGTAAGTCGAAATATCACGATGTCTAAACAACGTTAAATTTCCGTTGAAATTTTTTGATTTTTAACGTGTCCTATGGGAAAATTTATACATGAGTGAAATATTTAATTTTATTTCTTTTTTATTTTTCTTAAGAGTAGAAGTTTTAAATAACTTTTAAATTAAAAAGATTTAAAATAAACTGGTAGAGGCATTTTTTTAAAGAACTGTGCATGGTGCACAGTTCTTTAAAAGTGCAGTTTTTAATACGCTGATCAAAAGTCTCTACGAGCACAAAACCCGAAAATCCCTCTCAACCCTCCAAAATCACCTCAAAGGTCGCTGAGATTTTTCTTACAAAAATGGGTTTTGGCTAATTGTTTTCAAACTTTTCATAGTGATAGTTTTCAACACGCTGGTTAAAAGTCTCCACGGGCACAAAACCCCTTCAGAGGTCACTGGGTACAATTTTTACTGATAGTTTGGTCAATTGCTCTGCGGAATTTTTGATAGTGTTGTCGAGTTGTAGCCACTTGAATAGTTACAGTCAAAATTCGTGATCAGGAAGTTAATAGGGGGGCGGGGTGTGAGTAAGAAATCTAGGTATAGGAGATGTCCGGCTGTCGCTTTGTATCTATCTAACTCTCAAAAAATTTTCGCAGAGCAACCGACCAAACTATCAGTCAGAATTATTCCCAGTAACTTTTGAGGGTGATTTTTGGGGGTTGGGGAGAGTTCGGGTTTTTTAAGACTTTTGATCAAGGGTTGAAAACTATCACTATGCAAAGTTTGAAAACAATTGGTCGAAACCCAGTTTCGTAAGGAAGATCCCCAAGGACCCTTAGATGATTTTGGGATTGGGGTAGTTTTCGAGCTTTAATTGATCAGGTTTTGAAAACTATTACTATGCAAGTCTTCAAAACAACTGGCCAAAACCCATTTTCCATAAGGAAATTGCGGTGTTTTTACTTACTTTTTTGTAATATTCAAATTTAAATTTTTTTTTTGTTTACTTTTTGATCAAAAAGTTATTTTAAACTTCCATTCTTCAAAAAATTTAAAAAATTATAAAAAAAATCATAAAACTAGATCTACTAAAGACACATCACATATTTTTTTCATCATAACGTCAATAGGCTTCGCAAAAAAATATGAAACCTATTTAAAGTCTATAAAATAAATAAATTTCCCGCCAAAATTTTTTGAAAACAATTGTGCTTTATTTGTGCTTCGAAGATCTTTAATTTGGCGCAAGCAAAACTAAAAAATCTTTAATTGCGGCTGAAATATTAGAAAAAAAAGGAAAATCTCTATGATTTAATAAAACACTTTCTGAAACACGCACGTAAATCAAAAAAATAGGAAATGACAAGTCTTTCTATTCTTAACAAGTCTATACTTCAAGTCCAAAATTTCTGTCAATGACGCATCGCTCGCTTTTAGAGTGCCCCGGGTTGTGTGAGGTCAGGGGAATCAATTCCAGTGGCGTATGCATTTTAGAAAATAAATGATAAAATTTCGTCAAAACATGAAAATATTTTTCACAAGCAAAAGTTATTTTCTCACATTTTCATCAACCCTTTAAATTAGTAACAAGCCTATATTATTTTGGTATTATTCGGATTAATGAAAAATGTATTTTTTTTGCTTAATTTTGCACACCTCCTATTTTGAGGTCATAGAACACAAATTTGAGTTTTTTGGCGATTTTTTAACGTTTTTCCAAAAAAAATACATTTTTTACTTTAATTTTACCTTCTCTGATTTTATTTTGCTACATAAAAAAAAATAATAAAATTTTAGTCTTAACATAAATTAAAAAATATGTAAAAGCAGAACGATAAAACCAAGTTACACCGACTTGCCACTCACCACGATCTGCAATTTCAATATTAAATACTTTTATTCATACTATTATATTCACACGCATTGCTTCATCAAAAATATCCACTATATAAGGAACACGAAAGCTCTGAGATCATCAGCTTGTAGAATCCAATAACTATTTCGGTCTTTCGTGTTCCATATTTAGGATTTCCATATCGAGAATATTTTTGATCAAACATTGCGGGTCGAGCGAAGCAAGGTTCGCATACCT
>JAHBCN010021234.1:0-14268 GCA_019359885.1 Listronotus oregonensis | reverse complement strand
TTTCATCAAACAAAAAAGCAAAAGCGTTATTTACCAATTTAATTGTCTCGCTAGGTTTCTTGCTTCCATCAACTTTCTGCGGGAAATGTGTAAATATCTTGTGTTTGAATAGGAATTCTTATTTCATCTGACTTTTTTAAACTTGCATTGGCGTAAGGAAGATAGGTGTGATATTCTTTACTAGTAATTGAATGGTCACTAAAAATTCGTTCCCCGATATTTAAAATATTCATTGTCTTTCTTCACTACTACCACTACTTTTTTTTTTCTTCTTGAGGGGAACGTTCATGCTCACCCCGCGACTATTTCACACGGGATAGTGTAGGACTCTGTGGTTCTAACCAACAGCCTACCCACTAAAACCCCTCTTCCTCCTTAGAGTGACCTTGAAAGGTTACGGAGTCGTCTGTTTGACATTTCATCATAACCTTTCGCCATATCAGTGATCATGTTTGTTGTCTTCGATCTTTTTCCTTCCTCATTATAATATTCCTTATATATTCATGAACTTTGTCGTACGTTTCCTTATTTGTTAACATTACTTCGATGATATTGTCAGCATTTAACTCCGTATTTATTTCTTGTGTTATTTGAGCACGCTCTTTAGCCCATCTTTGGCATTGGAACATAGTATGTTCAGCTGTGTCCTGATCTCCGCAGTAATTACATGTGTCTTCTTGTGTTTTTCCCATCCTTTTAGCATATGTGCTAAATGATCCGTGTGCTGAGAAATTGAGTAGTGAAATAGTCCACCCTTCTATATTCACAATCTATCCATGCTTTGATGTTCGGTATTAATATTTTCGTCCATTGTGCCGTTTTTCTATTTTCATCCCATACTCTCTGACATTCTTCAATTGATCTCCTTCTGGCATTTCTCTGCACTTCTTTAATATGGCCTTGTCCTGTTGCGTGTAAGTATCTTCTCTCTCTCTCTCCACCATAATGTAAAATGGTATGGCCCCTTTATTACCTGTATTGCTCGGGTGGAAACAGTGCGGTATGCGCTTGCCACTCTTAAAAGCATTTTTCTCTGTACCCTCTCCATGATGTCCCTATGTCTTTTATATTTGAGAACATTGTACCATACCGGGGCTCCGTACATTAGAATCGATAGGGTGACTCCGTACAATGCGTATCTCTTGTGACTGTTTGGTCCACCTACGTTCGGCATTATTCTCGTGAGCATCGCTGTCTGTTTCTCTGCTTTTTCCGCTGTTTTCTTTACATGTTCCCTGAATGTTAAACCTTCCTCCAGAATTATTCCCAGATACTTAACTTTCTTTGATGGTCTTACAGTGGTGTTTTTACGTTGAAGGTAACTCCATCTCTCTTTCTTGGGCCTTTAAGAATGATCGCCTCTGTTTTTTGGTGTGCGATGTTTAACTCGTGTGTTTCTATCCACCTACATATTCTTCGCACCGCTATATTTACCCTATTTTCTAAGGAAACTTGATCATTTGCCTCTACATAGAGAGCCAGGTCATCGGCATACGTTATCGTCCTGACTTTTTCCCCCTAGTTCAGTTTAGGATCCCGTCATACAAGATATTCCACAGAGTCGGCCCCAAGACCGACCCCTGGGGTTTCCCCTTGACTAATTGCATTTTTTTCTGTTTGGTTATCGTTATACTTCTATCACACAGATAGCTGCTAATTATGTTTATTAGATACCCTGATATTCCTTTTCTTTCCATGGCCATTAGAATTAGGTCCCAATTTGCCGTATTAAATGCGTTTTTGATATCTAGGAGAATGAGAGTAACCCATCTCGCTTTGGAATTCTTCGTTTTATCTACTACCCATTTTACTGCATCCACCGTTGACTTTCCCCTACGGAATCCATACTGATATTTGGATAATCCGTTCTTTTCTCTCAATTCCTCCTCTATTCTTGCTTTTATCATGTATTCAAAGAGTTTTCCAATTATGTTCAGCATGCATAACGGCCTATAGGATGTCAGTTCTTCCATCGGTTTTCCCGATTTCCATAATAACACCAGTCGTGCAATTTTCCATTCATGTGGGAATTGTTGCTGTTGTAGAAGCTCATTTAATAGTCGCAGGATAATTTGTGGCATTTCTTCAACACTTATCTTTATGGCTTCCGGAGGATGCCGTCTAGTCCTGGTGATTTTCCCGTCTTTATCCTGTCTCCTGCTGCCAAGGTTCGTTCCTGGTGAAAGGCACAATATCTGTAATCGCACCTACTGGTCTTTCTCAGCTACCTCACATTTAGGAAATAGTACTTCCGCGATCCTTTCTTTTTGCCTTAAGCTGAGATTATAGGGAGGGGTTGACTCGTTGGGTCCATTTTGTCACGATCTTGTACCCTTTACCCCATATATCTTCATTAAGCTCTCGGCATAGATTTTCCCAGTGCTCCTTTTTTGACTAATTTATGAGTCTTTTAAGTTCTTTTCGGAGATTCTTATGTTTATTCTTTAGGTCTTCCCATGTATTTTGCATGTCTGTATTTTTTATAGCACGTGTAAGTCTTCTTTTGGTTTTTGTATATTCGTCCCTTTTCTCGTTGATTTCTTGGTTCCACCAGTATGGAGCTCTTCTGCTGTTTCCCTGTTCCGGTTGTCCGCTACTGATTCTCACCACTTCGGCCATATCACCCATCACTTTGTTTAACGGGGCTTCTGTTAATTACTACCACTACTACCACCACTACTACTACTACTACTACTACTACTACAACTACTTAGGAGTGAAAGTCTCCAAAAATGGCTAGAAAGGGCCCGACTGCCAGATAGCAACACCTGCGCAAATACCCAAACCGAGGAAAAACCGACTCATAAAGAACTTGCTAGCGCGTCGACCCAGACGATGGAAAAAGAAGAACTGGAACTTGAATGCGTAGCCAACGATATCAGGGAGAAGTTGGCAGCAGCAAATACGCTAACAGACATCAAGAATTTAATACATATGAGCTGGCCAGACGGAGTACACACAAATGTGACAGTAGAGGTAGGAAACCCGCTATCTAAGAGTGGAGATGGAGATTTGGCAGTTTACACAGTGGACCAAGAAATGAACAAGAGCATAGGAAGACTCTTCAAGGAAAGGTATCCAGAGCTGGCGGAGCTAATAGACCCCAACCAAAAAAGAGGGTCACGCACCTTAAATCAACTATTAAGATCGAAACGCCAAACGGAAGCAAAATAAAAGAGCGCTATGTATTCAGGTTGGACCCCCTTGAAGAAATCAACGACGAAAACAAGGAGACAGAATTAATACTAACATCAAGGGAACTAAGAAAGGCAGTAATAGAGGCGGGAAGCCATAAAGTCCTTGTACCCCTACCGGATGGTCACGAAGTGGGTATGGTGCAAAAACTCTAGAGTCTGTCTTTTGGGGCACGAATATTAAAATTATACTGCACATTCCGAAATGGAAAAGCGAGAATGCTAGCACTCAAAAAGGGCTAGGTCAGGAAACCGCAGGGAAGTCAAAACAAAAAACGAGAAACACCACGGAAGCTATTATAGTCAAGATGGGAGAGAAAACTTTCGCAGAAATGCTAAGGGATATGAAGCAAAATGTAAACCCCCAGGAGCTGGACATAGAAATTAACAGTGTTCGTGAAACAAGGAAGGGTGAGATGCTTCTAACGATCAGAGGAGGAGTAGAGAAAGCGGAAAAATTGAGAGCCGCCATTGGAGGTAATCTCGACAAAGTGGAAATGAGAAACTCCAGATCCTCAAACAAAACATTCCATATCTATGGCATAGATGTAATCACCAACAAGAAAGAGGTCAAAGCATGTATCACGAAGTATGTTCAAACAAATAAGGCCAACATAGAAGTCAAAGCTTTAAGACCCGCCTCCCTTAAAGGGCAAGTGGCGACCGTAGAAGTGGACTCCGATACCGCAGAAATCCTCAGATCTGTAGGGCGCATGAACACCGGTTGGGGTGACTGGAGCGTGAGAGAAAGAATCCCAGTCACAATTTGTTACAATTGTCTACAACATGGGCATCATGCCCGAACGTGCAAAGGCCCTAATAGAACGACACTGTGCTACAACTGTGGAGAGGATGGACATAAAGCTAAAGACTGCACAAATGAAGCACGCTGCTGGGACTGCGAAAAGACTGGTCACAAAACGGGGACAACCAAATGCGACGTATTTCGACGACTCCTAAACGAAGCCAGGGCGAAAGTTCTTAACAGTTAAAAATGATGCCATACACACTTCATCAAGCTAGAGCTCCAGAGGTTCAACCGTGCAAACAAACAACAAAAATCCTACAAGGAAATATAGACAGAGGAAAAAATGCAATGGATCTAATGTACAAAGTGGCAGAGGAACAAAATGGCAGAACCAAACAGGAAAAAAGTAAAACAGGGACATTGGCTATGCGATAAGAACGCTGACGTCGCCATAAAAGTCAGAAGTAAAGAAATAAGTATCGACAAATCGGGTAGGGGTCATGGTTTTGTCTGGATTGAAACAACAACAGAGGTAATTTACGGCTGCTATATATCACCAAACGTGGACACTGTACAATTTTCTGCATTCCTGTCTGCACTTAAAAATGACATGCGGAAACACAAGAAGGAGATCCTTGTCGGAGGCGATTTCAACGCCAAATCATACCTATGGGGCTCACCAATAGAGGATGTAAGGGGCGAAATACTTGCGGAGTGGTTGGCGGAAGACAACCTGATTATACATAATACTGGAACTTATCCAACCTTTATCAGGGGAGAAAGCAAATCCCATATTGACCTGACGTTTAGCACCGAAGGTATTGCTAAGAAAATTGCTGAGTGGAGAGTGATGGAAGAGGAGAGTCTAAGCTGCCATCAACATATAACGTACAGCATCGTGGAAAACAGCAAGCAAACCAAAAACAGGACCAGGAAAAGAAGTGGGTGGAAAATAAGCAAAGACCAGCTACCCAATTTGTCAAAAGAGGTAGGAAACAAAATACAAAATGGTCACCAATACAATACGGCAAAGGATTTTACAAATGTCATTACGACCTCATGTGACAAGGTTTTGATCAGAAGGTATGGGGGTAAATTCAGGAGTCCAGTGTATTGGTGGTCAGAAGAGATAGCGGAACTTCGAAAAAAATGCCTGCGGAGTAAAAGGGTCATGGTGAGAGCAAACAAGGGTCCTAATGCGGCCCAAAAACGAGTAAGCCAAGAATATTATAGGGCTGACAGAGCGGCCCTAAACAAAGCTATTAGTGATGCAAAGGCAAAAGCCTGGAAGAAAATAATTGAAGAAGTAGACGGAGACGTATGGGGGATGGGATATAAGATAGTCACTGACAGGCTTAAAGACTATCCTCCAAATATTTCCGACAAGGAACAGGTGCGCATCGCCAGGCCGCTGTTTCCAAACCGGATAGTTACTTTAGAGGCCAGAAGACCAACGAGGGAAGCAGACATACCTGCCTTTACAAGAGAGGAGCTAAGGCAGGCCGCAGCTAAAATCAAGGTTAAGAAGGCACCAGGACCAGACGGAATTCCTCCAGAAGTCGTCATAGCGATAGCAACTGACCATCCAGAAGAAATCCTGAGCCTAATGAATCATATACTAACGACCGGCACTTTCCCCGAAGAATGGAAAGTTGCGCAATTAGTGCTGATTGAAAAGCCTCAGAAGCCAGGCCAACCACAGAAATACAGACCAATATGCCTAATAAATGTCCTCGGAAAACTTCTGGAATATCTGCTACTGGAAAGGCTAAAAAATGAGATTGAGAGAACAGGGGGTCTGTCGGACATGCAATTTGGGTTTCGGGATAAAAGATCTACGATAAACGCGCTGAAGGTAATCCTAGACACAACGGATGACGTCTGGCAGACACCAAGAGGCAGAAGAGAACTGTGCGCCCTAGTAACCCTAGACGTGAAAAATGCCTTCAACACGGCACCGTGGAACGGCATCCTTGAGGAACTAAGAAAAAGGGACATCGCACCGTACCTCTACAACATACTAGTAAGCTATTTTGAAGACAGGACATTACTGATAGGCGAAAAAGAGCACATGCCAGTCACATGCGGAGTTCCTCAGGGATCTGTGATTGGACTCACCTTGTGGAACATTTATTACGACGGCGTTCTAAAAATTCCTGTCCCAAAAGGAATCAAACTGGTAGGATATGCTGACGACTTGGGCATCCTTGCGACAGCAAGAGGGCCGGAAACAATAGAAGTGGTGACAAATCTTACTATACACAAGGTCACTAAATGGATGCAGTCTAAAAAACTTAACATTGCAGCACATAAAACTGAAGTTGTACTCTTGGTAGCAGGAAGGAAGACCAAATCCATCGAGGTGACAGTGCTAGACACGAAGATACAAAGCGTGGAGGCAACGAAGTACCTCGGAGTGTATCTAGACAGAAACATGACGCTAACTACGCACATCCAGAAGACAGTTGAGAAAGCAAATAAGGCACTGAATAACATCACTCGACTAATGCCAAAAATGAGGGGCCCCAGAGAAAACAGCAGACAAACTCTGTGCTCTGTAGTGAATTCAATCATATTGTATGGAGCCTCTATATGGGGGAGGGCAACAGAAAAAATAACATACAGAAATAAGTTGATAAAGGTCCAAAGAAGAGCAGCGATAAGAATTGTGAGTGCATATAGAACTACATCAACAAAAGCGCTACTTCTGCTTGCGAGAACGCCACCCATACACCTCCTAATAAGGCTTAGGACACAAGTGGAAAGAGAAGGTAAAGAATCTGCCCCTGGAGCTCAGGAGACCCTGCTGAACAATTGGCAAGACGAATGGGACAATCACGACGGAAAGGCCGAATGGAGCAGAAGAATTGTGCCAAACATAAGGCCCTGGGTGGAAAGGAGGCATGGGGAGGTGGATTTCTTTCTTACCCAGATACTCACCGGTCATGGATGCTTTATGGCCTATTTTAAGCGATTTAACCTTAGTGAAACGGATGAATGCATATACTGCGGGGACACAGACACGGCGGAACACACTTTCTTTGAATGCCATAGATGGAATATACATAGGGGGAACGTAGAGACCAAAATAGGAAGACTACAACCAGAAAACCTCTTAGTCAAAATGCTGGATTCCAAAGAGAACTGGATGGAAATTAAAACAATGGCTAAGGAAATACTTACCCTAAAGAAAAATGACCTAGACACAAGGGATAGAAGACGAGACAGACAAAACGCACACTTACACATAACGTAGAGCAATTAGCAGGACAATGCCCAGCCAACACTCCGACCACCTTCTCGAAGTAATACCTCATGGTAGTTCCGAGAAGGATACTCACCTGGTCTAAAGGGGGTTTTTTAGTCGGTAAAAATCCGACACTACCCTGTGACACGGGCCACAGGGTGTCTTTCTGAAGATTTTTCCTCCTTCGCAAAAAAAAAAAAAACTACTACAACTACTACTACTACTACAAAAACACACTAAAAGTATTCTTCTAATTCTGGAGTGTAATTTTAATCTGCACCAAAATTTACAAAACTGTTTTCTTTTATTGGCGTTTCTAATTTTGGTAATGATAACTGCTATTATTTTACAAACACTTTAAACCCCAACGATTCTAGAAATAGGGTATTCTGAGGTGTTAACTGTTCCAAGTCCTTAGAGGCACTAATTTTTCCTTTCCTTTTGTGTGTATTTATTGTAGATGATAAAAAACAATTATATAGTAACACCATCAGTGTTGCTGTCGTCTAAGATGCACTCTGACAGTTATAAGCTCTTTATTGAAATTGGCTAAATTTCCATCTTGGTCTACTATTTTTATAATAACCTCATCTAAATACCTCGTGTTGATTGGTAAATAAATCGTAGGAGTTTCAATAATTTTATAACCAGGTGGCACCACTGGATAAAACATGTGCAAAATGTGTGAAGGTTTGTTGTTACTGTACGAGTTTGTCACCAAATTACATTCACAGCATACTGCATTAACCTTGCTAATATTTATAGGATAGTCTGAAATATGTTTTTTATTAGTGCGTAATTTTCGATTTTCAAAACCAAATATTTTTGCTAGTGAATTTGTTTTGTCAAAATGAATATCTTGTGTACCTTTTATTTCACATCTTAGAGTGTTGTGATTAGTTTTTATTTTTACAAATTCAGTTGATTCTTTAACGCTATCGCCTTCTTTTTGTTGTTCACGCTCAATACTTTTTTGTTTTGAAATGTGTTGATTAGGTCCGGATAGTGGAAACTCCTTCAATGTATGATCACGTATAATTTTAGCTATATCTTCAATTTCGTACGTTCCCTCGAGTATTTCCACAATAGAAGTTCCAAAATAAAATTTATTATTCGTTTTATTCACATTTGGAATAGTATTATACGTTACGAAATTAATTAAATCCAATTCGTAATTTTCTGTTTCCTCCAGAAGAATTGGTGGATACAATTGAAAAGTCAAAACTGATTCTCTACCTGATAACGTCAGTATGTAACTCATGTTTTTTGTTCTGGTGTTGAAGCTTAACTGACGTGTTGTTACTTGGCAATGTACTATTTAATATAAAATATTTTTTTTAGTTTACAAATTATTTATTTAAAAAATTTAAACATAAATAACCACAATTAAAGCTATTAAAATCCTTATAAACATTATAGTTAAAACGAATTTTGACGGGACCATTTGATTTAAAATACTGTATAACTTCCAGTGGTGGACGTAGACTACCAAAACTGTCAAAATAAACTACTTGATTTTTAGCTTTCTTATATGCTGTCCAATGTGTACCTGGTCCATTGCTATTGTCCAAATTAATTATACCTCGTTTATACAATAGTATTTTTTTGGTAAGGTATTACGCATATAGATTCCACGAAAATTTGGTATTTGCATAGATTTAGCGTACAATATCAAATCCAGATTTGAAAGCGGCCGATTGGGTAAAACTATCGGTTTCTTCTTGGTGGTGGTGGTCGTAAAAAAAGACCCAATCCTGTTTTGTATGGTTTCTAGTAGAGTCCTTTACCCATTGCAATTGCTTCCATGGTTTTGTTGTGTCTGTAGATTTCTTCTAACTGCTGTTTAGCACTTCTAGCCTTATTTAAGGCTTTTGCTATTCCTGCAGCCCCACCACTTAAAGCGCCCAAAGCACTTAGACCAGCAAATATTGGGATAAGTGGTAAAATACCACCCACTTTTGGAACTGGAATGATTCGATAAGAACGATGACTACCAGGTTTTATTTTATTTTTTAACTGTTTAGCTGCACTAAGAGCTAATTTAATAGCATACCCCAAATGGTTAGGTTTATTTTTTAAAATATATTGTTTCATACTTTTAAGAGCACTTTAAAAACCAATGTATTTATTATCGCATTCTTTTTTTTTAGTTTTTGTTGTACGCTTTGTAGGTTTTTTTTTAAATTTATTTTAACCATATTACTCAAATGATATATCTCTAAAGACTAATCTAATCTTAGCTTCTTTTCATTACTTATATCATTTTTGTCATTACTATCTTCATCTTCAATATACAATTTACGTTTTCTTGCAGCACTACTATAAACGATTGGTTCATTTAGATTTATTTTTGGTATCTTTGCCCTAAAATTACTGTTATTGTCAATTTTTCTTTTTCTATTTGCACTCAATTTTGCCACATTGTCTGATTGTTCTACTGGGATAGACCATGATGACAATGTTGATAAAGTTGGTTGTGCTAATAGTGGTGGTTGCTCATCATCATCATTATCATTATCAATATCCATCATTTCCGTTTTATTTCATTTTTATAACCTTTTTTGGTTTTTGTTTTATGGTAGTGTTTCTTTTTTTATTACCAGTTAATTGTCGTTTCCGCCGCTGCTGCTGCTGCTATTGCTTGAAATTTCCTTGTAAGACTTCAATGCACTTGTCAATGTCAGCTTCTTTGGCTAATATATTGTCAGCTTTATGTCGCAAAGAAAGGTTTTTATTTTGCGCATAAGCAATGTCATGCCTTTTGCAACTCTCATCAAGAGGATTTACTCCTCCGTCTCCACGTGCCAACCGCTCTTAAAGCTTAGTACCTGGACCACAATAGTTATATCCTGGTAAATGTAACTAAAACGGTTAGTTATTTATAAGAGCATTTACTAGACCCGTTCAGAAATAATATTTCATTTTGACAATACCAAAAACAAGACTGACTATAAATTGAACAATACATGTGTTTTAAATTAATTTTAATTTATCTCTTAACGCGTAAGAATGAAAATTGTAAAGCAGAAGGTTAGTATAAATGTAGAAAACAATGACTTTTCGCAGTGCAAATCATCGTATAGAAAACACGGACCCCCGTGTTGCCGTCTACTATACGTTGTATTATTGTGGGTCCTTCAAATTGTGGAAAAACAAATGTTCTGATTTCACTGATTGAACACGAAAATTGATTAAAATTTGAAAACATTGATGTATATTCACGCTCGCTCTATCAACCGAAATATTTGTACCTCAGTGGGCTGCTGAAACCCATCAAAGGAATCAACTACTATACGTTCAGTGCCAGTGACAATATTGTACATCCATCTGAGGCCAAACCAAATTCCATATTTATATTTAATGATGTAGCATGTGATAATCAAAATGTAATTCGCGAATATTTCAGTATGGGTAGGCATAATCACATTGACTCATTTTATTTGTGTCAGACTTATGCAAAAATTCCTAAACACTTGATAAGAGATAATGCTAATGTTAGTATTATTTTTAAACAAGATGAATTGAATCTAAAACATGTGTTCAACGATCACGTTGGAACCGATATGACGTTTGACACTTTTAAAGACATGTGTTCAAAATGTTGGCATAATTCATATGGATTTTTAACAATTTTCAATGATGATGACCTTCATAATGGACTTTGGGTTTTGATCACTATATATGTTTTGCTTAAAGCAAGAATGATTTAAATCTTGATTAGTCAAAGAACAAATCACAACTCTTACTGCTACTAATTTGTTTAAAATTAGCTAGAGAACAATGAAATCAAGTGACAAAAATTTAAAAAGAAGATTGATACAGAAACGTAAAAATGTGAAAAAAAAAATAATAGTTTTAAAACAGGGTGAACTTGCTCAAGAGCAAATGTTTTCACCTATAACGAAACAGTTGCAAAACATTCAAAACGAAATTAAAGGTAAAGCACCTACTACTACTACTACTCCTAGTAATTTAGCTGTGACCAAATCAATGGAAATAGATTATATTGATAGTAATGCTGGTACTGGTAATGATAAAGGTGATTATAATCCCAATATTTTAAAAGATGAAGTATTTTACGCGGAAATCACAAAAAAAAGGAAACTAAAGTCTTTAAATAGACTACATTCCACTCTTTATAATAATGATGGTTATGATGAAGATGATGATGATGATGATAAAGCTTCTAATCCAGACATAAGTACTGAAAAGCAATCAATACTTGATTCAATTAATGAGAATGATGTTGACTCTGATCAAGAGAAATCACGATTTGAACAATTAGCACGTAAGTATTTAACTGATTACTTGGATTAATATAATTCGCTCCCAAGAAGATACATTTTAGCTTTGCATCAAGACAATGCAAATGAATTTTATCATGGTATGAAATTGGTTAGATCCTGAAACAGAAAAAATTTATATTGGTGATTCTAAATTTATATAGATGGAAATAATCTTATAGGTAGGTAGTAGGTGGCACAGAAATTCTCAGACCATCCCAGTGGGTCGAGTTTTAGTGCTTTTACGGTGCGCGGCCAAGGGGAGCAGTTACTGAGTAGGATTTAGGGTTGGAAGTAAGACAAAGATTTACGGATTTAAATTATGAGTGGGCACACTGGAAAAGTAGGTAGATTCCATTAGATTGGTAAGCGAGTTACTGATTGCAAAGGTGTCAGTTTTTGTAGATCTTAGCCATTTCTTATTGTAAACATTAGAATTCCCGAGGACGATCACTTCGGCCAATGGAAACTGGAAAAAGTAAGTCAAAGAACTCGGATTGAATATATTGATATAAAGCAGATAAATTTGGTAAAAGACCTAAAGGTAATTTTAAGCCAAAGAATGAAGGCTTATCTGTGGGGACAAAAAGATTAAATGAGTTTGTAACTTGGAAAAAGAAGATGGTTGGCTGATGTTTTGAAACTTTTTAGGTTTCGGTAAGAAACAATATGTGTAAAGATAATGGTGAACAAAAAGTATGTTGGAGTAAAGCACACATATATTTGTAAGGCCTGGTACGTTTACTAACAGATAACTTAATTGTCTGTATAATTTCCACGGTTACAATTGTCACAACAATTGTTATTATGGAATTATTCAGAAAATAATTTTATCCCTAAATGAAAGTACCAGGCCTTAATAAGATTGATGGTTGCCTCCCATTTGCACCCCTCACCTGAAGATCCGACTTGAGGGATATTTTACGATTGTGCCATCATTATTATTTTCTAATTTATAATAGATAAATAAACAGAGTAATTTAGAACTTTTAACATTTAAAGAGGGTTATAATATAATTAAAAAAAAACTCAAAATTTGATATCGCCTGAAAATAAATACTTTTTGTGCGTTCTTGAAAAATGTAATTTAACAAATGGCAAGGAGCATTTTTTTTCTAAAATAAAGCATCAGTACATCAATATATTTAATTTATGAAAAATAATCCCTTATATACTTTCAACTTTTATAAAAATATGCTCAAAATACTTGATTACATTGATTCTTGTCGCAAAGTGTTATCAAATATATGTTGAGGCGATTTTGCAATTCTGTAATTGTGCCTACTTTAATGCGGTAAACTTTATATAAATCACACCTGAAATAAAAGTAATACTAGTCCAGAGCTGGCACCAATTTTGGGTAGGTATTTGAGGCAAGCTGAAAACTTGTCATGTACCTCTTAAAAGATCAATAATAAAGGATAGATAATCTTAGCAACCATTGATCACACAAAAAGTTAAATGTGGGTTCTGAGAACTTGAATAAATTCTCTATAACAATAAGCCATTTTAAAAGAAAAAATCCATTCTTGATATGATTTAGAAAAAGCAACAAAAAAGGACTTTCGGTGGTTTTTTTCAATGTCAAACGCTAAATAGAAAATGTTAAGGAAACCACTAATGTTAAGTGTGCCTTTCACAGTTCAATATACCCACAAAAACCCCACAAGATTTATGGATATTGGATGTAGCGGCAAATATGAATCCTATAAAAAAAATAAAAAAAAAGTTGTTGAAAAATTTATTTTCTAAAAAAAATGTCTCTTGATATTTGTTTAAAAAAATAATATTTTTGCACTAATGTCAAATATTTAAGTAATTCATTACATTTAGGTTTGTATTAAAATTGACTAAATAACACATTTTTTATAATAAAAAAAAATAACACAAAAAATATGTCCCTTTAACACACACACAAATTAACACAATCATTTTTATATAAACCATTTTTAGCAGAAATTCACAAAATTTTCTATTTTTTACTTCACTTGTCTATAGAACTAGAACCTGAGAAGTTTATCCCTGAAAGATTTTCGGAAGAAAATCTCAGTAAAATTAATCCTATGGTCCCTTTGGGGAAGATCCAAGAAACTGCATTGGTAAATATAAACACAAGAGGTAGCCATTTTTTACTTAAGCGGCCTCTTAACATAATCTGTTGAGTCTTACAACATGTTGCGTAAATATTTTGTATTAAACTTAAAACCGTATAAGTAGTGAATACATGAGAGTGACTCCTCCTCCTCCTCTTTCAATCACATTCTAACCGCCTCCTCTTTCAATCACATTCTAAGCGCTCCCTCCTCTTTCATTCACATTCTAACCACCTCCTCTTTCATTCACATGCTAAACGCTTCCTCCGTCATTAACATTCTATCCATACCAGCTTACGTATCACATTCTAACCACTCTATCCCCTCTTTTATTTGCTGGAGAATAAAATCATGTGTGCAGCAGAATTTTGACTTAGTTTAAAATTTATAAGTGTACAATTTATCCAAAAATTTAAGTATTACTTTAGTCATCTGTGTTTATTCAATTTTTCACATGTCATCTACTACTACAACTAATTTAATTGAAAAGCTTAAGTCGATTGAAGAAAGTCTTATAAAAAAATTAATGAATAAAAGCAGATTTGGAAAATACAACTGAAACATGGTTTCTTATAAAACTTATTGCATGGTTTGAAAAAGGTGTACAAATATGTAAAGATTATTATGAGAATAAAAATGAAATTGAACTTGTGCAACGTTTGTTAAATACAGGATTTCTAAGTGAAGAATGAATTAAAAAATT
>JAHBCN010021233.1:0-14322 GCA_019359885.1 Listronotus oregonensis | reverse complement strand
GTGGGTCAAAATTTTCTAAATTTAAGATTTTTTAAACATTTAAAATTTCATATCTTTAAAAATATTATCTTTATCGTGAAAACTCATAAGATATTTTTTATTTATATTTTAATAAAAAATTAAGAAAAAACTGTCCGGTTGCAAAATAGCAATTACTTGCAATTGTTAAAACCGTTTCGGTTTGCCCATGGCAACATGCATAAATATCATCAGTAGGGCAATATAAAGAGGATCGTTTAAAAAAAAATGAGGTGGCATAGTTTTCGGTAGGTACCTATGCGCCAACTCCTAGGTCCTAGACTATTAAACTTTTGGCTGACTTAACTTAAGAAATACAGTGATTACATATCTCGGTGATTTGTCGCTTGAATTTACCTTGAACGGTGCATGGAAGAGGTTACACATATTTAATTCATAGCTTAATAATAATAAAATATCATTTTTTAATATTTTTTTTCTTTGGTAGAAGTTAACAGTAACTTTTCCAAAAGTTGTTTATTGATGCCAGTACTTACAGTAAGCCGTAAAGAATATGCATTCGCTACATTGCAGGTATTTTTAGCACCAAAAACCCAATAGTAAAAATCAAATAAAAACTTCTAAAATATATTAAAGTTTTTATCAACCTTTCCAAAACCACTTTTTTACTATTTACACTTCTCTACGCCGCTGTAAAGCAATAAAATGACTTAGTTCTTATCTTTCATCAAAAATCGAAGTTAGTACAAGCTTTAGAACAAGACAAAAGGCAAAAAATCGACAAATAAAAATGTTTAACTTTGAGTTTTGTCAACCAAATTTTCTTAACGATCAGGTTTTGTGATACAAAAACACAAAAAAAGCTGCTATAAAACTGTTTTAGGTGCAAACTTGGGCCATCAATCGACTTCATTTAGGACCACCTTTGCAGTTTTTACATCCCTACGGATGTCCCATAATCTTTAATAACGTATTTTTGTAAAATTTTTTGATTTCGTTTACTTGCAGTTATGTTTATTTAGGTAAGTATTATATAAAAAAACGTAATAAATATCACACCATTTAATAAAAATATACTTTTTTGGTGTCGGACAAGAGTTAGCAAGTTTATTAATAATATTGATAGTGTTGAAGCAACAGGCGTACTTTATTTATTTATAACAAGACCATTTTAATTTAAAAATTATATAAAAAAAAAACAAAAAAGAAAATATTTGCCCATTGTCAATTATTTGTAAGCTTGGTTAGTTGTGGTTAGTTAGTGACTTAATGGATTAAGGTGATCTATTTTGGATTAGTTGTTTGGTGTTTTTGCTTTTGTGACTCTAGAATAAACATGGTCCACTTTTATTTTATTGCACTATTTAATAATTATAAAAATATAAGTTTAAATAGAAATTTTTTGTGTAATAAAGCTGTATACGTACAGTTGTCAAGATTTTCTATCAAAAAGTATATGTGGTTATCGGTGTGGATTCCAAAGCATATGGATATTATCCTCAATCAAGATTTTAATGTTACGTAAGTAATATGGGATCTATCAGAAAATATTACCGCGTAATTATTTATTACTTTTATCCACATAATTTAAAATTTTAGAACAGAACAAACCAAGGTCCAAACAGAATTTGATTAAATCAGACAGATGACTTTTTCATATTTACAGATACAGCATAAGGGACAGAATAAAGATTATTTAAGAGAAAAAAATAGGCACGTTATTTTTTTATTTCTTTGTCCTTTATTCTTTTTTTTAATGATAGTTTTACTTTAAAACATTAAAAAATTGAATACAATCATTTAAACATCACCCATTCCAAATGGCGACTGAGCATTGGTTTTTAGATAATAGTTTCCCACAGCCCTGAAAAAAAAACAAACGTCAATGCTTCTTAAATCTGGTTATTGTCTTAATTTTTATGTATTTTTTTTTGTTTTAAGTAATGAATTTAATTGCATCTTTTTTTAAATTCTTGCTATCATGCAACACTATACGTATAAGCAGTGTATACCGATGGTTAATACGAGGGAAAATCAAATATAAACGAGACTTTTTCTTTTAAATACAGTATTTGTTGTAACAAAATTTGTACACATTATTTTCTAAATTGTCGCTTGCTTTTGTTTAGCGAATCAGTAGACTTTAGTATCACAAAATGGAAAATTAAATTAAATTTTGCTGTTTTTCTTACAATGTCTGTTATCATTTTTAAAGTTAAACATATTAAGCGTATTTTTTTTCTCTTATTACTAAAAAATCGTCCGGACTGGATGGCATACCAGCAATCTCGCCTTTTTCGAATCTCTTATTACACGGGCATTTTCCCGGAGAGTTGGAAAGCTGCAAAATTTTCCTTCTAACTATAAACCTATATATCTTCTTTTTTTTGTTTGCAAAGTAATGGAAAAATTCATCAAATCCCAAATCTTAAAGTATCTGGAAAAACACAAGATCTTACATGATAGACAGTATGGATTCCGTCACAAAAGATCCAGAGCTGATCTTTTTTCCTTTGTCTTACACAACTCGAACAAGTCCCTTGAGTTTCTTGGTGAGTCCCAGATCGTTGCTCTTGACATATCCAAAGCTTTCGATCAGGTCTAGCATGATGGGCTTCTTAACAAACTTCCTTTTTATGGTCTTTCGCCTAAGCTTTGCTCTTGGCTTTTCAGTTTCTTTTCTAATCGACGTATATCAGTTACTGTGGATGGTAAGTCTTTCAGCTTCTACCAAATTAATGCGAGGTTGCACCAGGGCTCAGTGCTGGCACCCACGCTGTTTCTACACATCAACGATCTTCTTTCTTCCACAATCAATCCCCTATATGGTTTTGCTGACGATAGTACCCTCCACCCTAGTATTCAATTTCTTAAGCTACCATGTCATTCTGATTTGGAAAACAAGCGCAGGTCAGTGCAGATATCTCTTTCACAAGACCTTAAACTAATCTTGGATTGGGGCGCCAAAAAACTTGTTCAGTTTAATGCCTCAAAAATACAGTCATGTTCGCTGTCGCGAAAAAAGTCTGCCAATGCTCATCCGTTACACAAAGAGTCGTTTAATCTTGTCGGCGTTACTTTTAAGAATAACCTCAACTGGCACACACACATTACAACCATAGCCTCGGCAGCTTCAAAAAAGCTTGGATTCCTCTTTCGAGCCAGAAAGTATTTCTCTTCTTCCAATCTGCATAGACTGTATTTATCCCGAATCGGACCTTCTTTAGAGTATTGTCTGGGGAATGGCGTCTCCTACAACACTTAGCATTCTGGACTTCATTAAAAGAAGATATGTTCGTCTTATTACCGATCTCACGCTCGCCGAAAGGCTTCCTCTTCTTGACCACCGTCGAGCTGTAGGGGATCTGTCGCTCTTCTATAGGTATTTTCACGGCTTCTGCTCGGAGGAGTTGCTCAGTATAATTCCTTCTCTGGCAGCTCCCAACAGAGCAACACGAGGTCCAACTTTTATGTATCCTTTTACAGTTCAATTAAAAAGGCCTCGAACTTCCCACTTTCTTCGTTTCTTCATCCTTCTTTATTCCTTCCTTCCCACAGTGTTAAGACTATGGAACCTGCTGCCCAAAGAAGTTTTTTCTGCCCCTTCTAATCTTAAAATATTTAAGTCAAGTGAACAAACTCCCTCTCACCACACTTAAGACCACCACGGTACGTTAGTACTTGGGCATCAGCGTTCGTGGACTGTCTCTAGATAAAAAAAATGCGGATGTAAATCTTGTTTTTTTTTACAAGAAATCTATGCTCCAATTTTCCTTTAAGTAATAAGATTGGTAATAAAATTATTAAATTAATACTATTCTTGCTATTTTACTTCTGCACTCATATAATTTCTTAAAACAAAACAAGATCCGCATTCGCATCTGCATCAACATCCGCATTCGCCACATCCTTCTAAGAGTATTGTGTATACAATTCTATTTCTAGTAGTGGTTCTGTGTTGAACAGAAGTAACCAGTTGTAATTATAAAAAAAAATCACAAAGTGCTGACATTTTTTGATTTATCAGGTTAGACTTTACATGCCTAAATAAACGCTGATATACAGAAGTTTAATTGCGTTACTGAATAGATAACAATAATAAAAAAAATGAATAAAAAATGCCTCTTGTCGGCCTTACTTACGAAGTATTTATATTAATACCTCCCATTAATGACTTGGAGTTTTTGTCACACTTAGCATTTTCATAATCGTCGTAGTTATCACATTTTCTTCCAAAAAAGTCGTTGTCTGTTAAGGACTCGGCGTAATATTTATACGATTTTATATGCGAACATTTTGTGTCTAATACCCCACAACCATTTTGTATTAATCCACCATTGGGCCAGAAGTCAGCATCTCCAACATCAAATTTTACGCCAGTGAAAGCCCCGTTGATGTGGATGGCTTGAACGTACTGTGCATCGTCTTTAGTTAACCTTGCACTCTTCTGATCTATTAAATTGAAAAAAATATAGATAATATGTAAAATTAATACAAGTAATTGTTCTACAAACTAGCAAAAGCAGGTTTTTTTTTGGTCATTTAACACATTTCCTACAGGCACCTACCTGCGCAACGTTTGGATGTCTAATATGATTGACCATCTCCGAATCATATTAGAAATTATTAGTAGATATGAGCTATAGCATTTCTAATCCAAAAGCTGGGTATAGTGTTAAGACAATTAAAGACCTGAATTTGTTTTAATACTGTGCTGTTTTATGTAATAAACTTAATACTTTTTACCAAATTAAAAACTACCATTTGTTTTAAAATTATAGTTACTAATTAGGGATTTAGAAAATTCTGATATTTGTGGCTACATCCAAGTCCGTTTTCGAGTTAAAAGCTGGCTTCAGAATAAAACGTCTAGTTTTATAAAGATACATACCAACCAAATAAACCAATGCTTTTACCTAATAGGGATTAACATTGGCAGAGGCTATGGATGAGTTTAATTCTAACCACCTTGCTATAAATTAAAGAAATATACACAAAGTATTCTGAACTAAAAGGACGTATAGGACTGCTATATATGCTGACACTATAAAATTACAAGGATTCATCTTGGATATACAGTTAAGCTACAGTAATCATGTCTTTTTTAGTCTAAGATCCGAATAAAATTATTTTTTAACAAATACAATATATAATCAAAAGTATCGCAAATGGGTTTCTAAATATTATGGGCGGGCCATGATTATATAAAAGAAAGTTTTGTTTATACTTTCTGTATGGTATCATTTTTTATTTCTTTTTGCCATTATGACAGTACTAATACAGTATTTTTTTTTAATTTAATTTCATAAATTTAACCTTTAATTTTTTTAAAAATTTAAAGTTAAAGATAATATTAAAATTTTTTAATACACCCTGTAGCTTTTTAATCTATACATTTTATTAATTTACCAGGTACACCCTTTACTAAATTTTATATCTACTTAAATTTATAAGGTTGCTAAACATTTTTTAAATTTAAAATAAAAACAAAACTTCACAGCTTGGCTAACCAGAACTAACCCTGATTTTTTCCCGATTTTTTGCAGGTCAATCAATTTCACCAAATTTGTAATAAAATTATCTTTATTTTAGCATAAAATTTATTTGGGAAGCAGGTGGTAAATTACATGTTCGCTTCCTTGGCAGCCCAAAAGTTATTACCAAAAAAAATTAGGCAACCCAGCGTTTCTATATTCTTTATACAAACTTATATAGATGAAAAAAAGTAGTTTTTCTAAAGGCATTAAATGTTAAATTTGGGCTTGCTCCCGTCCCACAACCTCTGACGTCGTTGTGTGAGGTGCGACCAAGAAAGTTTAAAGGTTTATGGAAGTTCAATGATGTAGAACAAAATTGTCCTGGCGTGCAAGACAGCGGGAATAGGGGAACAAGCTCCGCGGAATTTGCGCAATGAACAGTAAGTCAGGTCCGGACTTTCATAATTCAAGTTACTGAGTGCGAAGGTTTCGGATGCTATGCCTTGTGGGTCAGTTTTTTTGGAACCTAGCCAGTCTTATTAAGAACATTAAAATTTCTAAGGACGATTACTGCGGTCAACCGAAACTGGGACATAATATTGTCAATCTTTATTGAAAAAAAAAAATAAAGGACTCTGTGTGGGAGTTGTCTGATACAGCAGGTGTAGGTAAGTTTGAGCCAAAGAATATAAGGCCTACCTGATTCGAGACTAGAAACTCTAGCACAAGTCTAACCGTTGCGAACGTAAGCACGTACACCGCCATGGGGTCGAAAAATTGATATGAGTATGTAAACTAGAAAAAGGAGGTGGTTGTGTTAATATTTTGAAACTTATTTGGTTTTCGGTAAAAAGCAGTATGTCGGGTTTGGAAGATTAAAGATAATAATAAACAGAGTTTATGTTGAAGTTGAGCTCACATATTAAATTTTTCGATGGTGGCCCTTCAAATGGACCCCCTTCTCAAGCTCAAGGTTTTTATGACATTTATCAGTTTTTGAATTGGACGGGCAAACGAAAGTAAATAGTTTTTTTTAGGACCGTCCTGTTTTTAGGTGGGTTATATATTTTAAATGACTCTTTTATTTTTTAAGATTTTTGAGACATTGTATAACAAAAAGAAAAAATGACAGACCGAAGACTGACAGAAAGGTAAATAAAAATAAAAAACAATGTTATTTAGAACTAGAAGATAATAAAAATGTTTCTGTGCATGATCCACTATTAACAAGTATAATATTATAAATCTATTTATAACGGGGATTTTTTTTACAGCGGAACGCTAGGAAAATACCAGTTATGCGCCTATGTTTTTAGGGGCATTAGTAATTTAAAGTCGTTATAGATTTAAAACATTTGATTGTCAGTATATCTTTTAACGTTTTTACAATAGAATTCGTTATTTACATAACAAGAAAGAAAAGTGTCACTTTTTCTTTCGCGAACCTTATCGAATGTATGGGAATTTTTAACCATTTCTTGTAATATTTTTAATTTGTTTGAAATATGACATTTTTTAAGTTAATGAAGTAATTTTGTTATTGCTAAACCAAAATTTTAATTTTTTGTCTCCTAAAATTATTAAAGATCAAAATCGGAGGCCACGTTGGCCATTAGTTTACGTGCAATGTTTGAAATCGATATTTGTTGATACTGTTGTTATAAGTATTGGCTGTTAATGCGCAATTATGTATTTTAAAAAGAAAATATTTGGAAGAACTGAGCCTCGTTAGTGGATATAATGTTTCCGAAAAAAAATTGGCGAAGGCGAAGATAGGACTACCTATTCTTTTAACGGTAAAATCTCTAGAACGGTACTAAAAAAACATTTTGTTTTTTAAAACTATCTAAAGCTAAACGAAATAAGAAGTATATTAAAATAAAATATTTGTGCACTGTTCTGACCGAGATAAAATCTTAAAACGTTCATTACATTGGCGTGATATTTTTGCTGATCCCGCCAATAATTTTTTTCCCGACAGGAAGGTAAATAATTTTTTTCTCTAGGAAGAAAAACTCGTAGTATCCTCTTCCAAACTAGGAAAAAATAGTATTTTTAAAAATGTTTTTTTTAAACTTATGTAAGTTAATGTAAGTAAGGAACGTATTAAACCATTGCAAACCCAGATATAAAAAATCTATTACTATTTTCATACAATGGTTTACCTTCAAAATAAAATGGTCCAGCGGGATCAAGTCCAACTATAGTTCCCAAAGATCCATTTGTATATTTACCCACATGTCCAGCAATATGAGCTCCCAGACTATGACCAATGATCGTAATATCACTTAAGGGGTATTCATATTCTTGGGATATAGTTTCGATAAATTTTCCAAGGTATAGGCCCACATCCGGTACGCATCTGTAACTAACAAAATAGTCGATACTTGTAGCACATTTGTCCCAGTTTACAATAACAATATTAACATTCGTAACCTTTAAAAGAGCCTCTTTAATTAAAGTACTGCTCTCTGATTTAACGTCATCTAGCCACCCGTGGAAATAAAAGAAGGTTTTTAATTCTGTCTTAAATGGACTGACTTCAGTTAGGTTCTTTGCATCTGTTAAACCAATTTCAGTTCCGTTAGGTTCTGCTTGAGTATATATTTGTAGGGAGATATCATCTTGATTTATTACTTTTATTGCTGAAAGTGATTGAAAGGTTTCATTGCTGCCTATGTATCCTTTTAATTTGGTAAGTTGTTGAGTGGTTGACACATTTAAATCTACAATTAAAAAAAGAAAAATATATTAATTAAAAATCAACAAACGTAGTACACACACGTATAAAGCAACTTCCAGACCATTAGCCAAACGTATTAAAGAGCATTAAACATATATAAAATCATAACATTCCAAAAATCAAAAAACCCTTTTTATTTAATATTAATAACCAAATAAACCTAAATACTGTTAGTATGAAAAAAGAAACTTATAATAAGAAAATAAAAAAGGCAGGGACTTGCTTTTATATAATTTAATAAAAAAACTGTGTACCGTAAATATAAGTTAATTTAAATTTTGTTTAGTTATCTTTGCTTCTGCTAAGGTAATTTTGGAAAACCTTAAAAGGTTAATTAATGACTCAATTATTCATATTATTGAAAATAATAAATGTACTCGCTACAAACAAATAATTTGTTATTTATGACTATCGTTAATTATGTATACCTTGGGCATTAGGAGCATGGCTTACCCTTTTTTTTCTGCACTTTTAAAAATGGAAAAATCCATACACAATGTAACTTATCAAAAAACAGCACATTTGACATTTTTTGATAGGATACCTGACTTCCGGTGACTACTGGTGTCATCGGATTTTCAAGTAAGGCACCTACATTTTAAAATTTTTGGAGTTCTGGAAAGATTCTTTGTCCAACAGTACCCAATATATCAAATTTGATAGCTTTGAAATAAAATCGGTCCAGTTGACCATATTGTTCAAAAAATATGTAATTGGTTAAATGCCAAGAAGGGCAACAAAAATAAAAAACATAAACATGGCTTTCTTAAATATATAATTAAAAAACGACCACTTTAATGAGCAAGGAGCTCATTTTTGAGATACAGGGTGTTAAAATTTTAAGAAAAAAAATATTTTTTTTAATTGTCATTTTCATACCACTTTAAATATTTTTATGAAAATTGGTGTAAGTACGGCGTTTATGCATTAAAGAGAATTTTTTGACCTATAAAACATTTTTTTTTATTTCCAACAGTTAAAAGTTAACTTATTAAATAAATTATTGTTCAAAGTTACATAAATCGTTTTTTCTCGTAATTGGTCCAATGAGATGCAAATAAGTCAATTTATTTTTTTAATGGTAAAACGGTGAGTCGTACAAAAAAAAGTCAAGTAACCAAATTTGTTTTAAATTGACCGGGGACACCAAAAATAATTTTTGTTTTAAGAGAAAGCAGTGGCGTACTACTTTTTCCTTCAAAAATATCTAGTCCAGTACGGACGCCACTGTTGGAAATAAAAAAATGTTTCTTAGGTCAAAAAATGATCTTTAATGCATAAACGCCGTACACCAATTTTCATAAAAATATCTAAAGTGGTATGAAAATGACAATAAAAAAAATATTTTTTTCTTAAAATTTTAACACCCTGTATCTCAAAAATGAGCTCCTTGCGCATATCTGTTTATATGGACTTTTAGTCGTAAAACATCCTGCATTTTTAGCCATCAATTAAATTACACCCTGATATATATATATATATATATATATATATATATATATATATATATATATATATATATATATATATATATATATATATATATATATATATACGATTATACGGTATTAAGTGATTATAATAGGTTTGTTCCAACAAGAAATCCGGTATTGTTTCGAAATCGTTTTTGAACTGTTTTTTGGTGCGCTTCGACTACACCTCAATTTTCGCTTGTTACACAGTGGGATTGGCAACAACTTATTGGGCTTTGTAGTCCGAATATAGCGGCAATAGCAATGGACATTTCGGACTTTAAAAATTTTAATATTTTACATGATAACTCTGGGTCCCGTTTCCAAAATTCCAAAAAGACAGTTAAGGGTCAGAATTTTCTCATGTCACATACTGTTTATATGAAATTTATACGAGAAACCCCTAGTGTGTGGCATTATAAAACTGATTTTAACCATCAGATTTTGAAATGGTAGATTTTAACAAAAAAATCCAAAGAACATCCGGACGATTAAACAAGGTGCTTGAAAACAATGCGGTTGAATTATTACCTTACGGCAAGAGAAAAAACCCATATCAACGAAAAAATATCAAGATCTAAAATAATTGTTGAAATGGGTGCCCCAACAATTTCATGCATATTTTGAGAACCTTCTACATGAAAACCTAAAAGAAACTGATTTTTAAAGCTTTATTTTATTTAAAAGTAATTCACTTTAAATGGTTTTAACCATTTCATTTTTAATATGTTTTTTTTTCTAAAATAAACAAGAAAATACCTAATTAAGTGAATCGTTTTAATTGTAACATTAAGTCCCATTATCCTCTAAAACATTAAGAGCTAAAGGGTATTAGGTACTTATAATTATATATATATATATATATATATATATATATATATATATATATATATATATATATATATATATATATATATATATATATATATATATATATATATAAAAATTTATATATATATATATAAAAATTTAAAAAAAATGTAAAATCTTGAATTTTTTTAATAAAAAACCCCGGAAAAAGGGGGGATTCGGTTTTTAAAAAGAAACCCCCCTTTTTTTATTTCCCTTTTTTTTTTAAAAAAAAACCGGGTTACAGGGAAAAAAAAAACTAACATTTAAAATTTTTGAAAAGGCCCCCAAAAAATTTTTTTATTTAAAAATTTAAAAAAATTTTTAAAAAAAATAATTAAAAATAAAAAACAAAAAACCCAAAAAACGGTTTTGTAAAAAAAATTCTGAGATATTTTTTACTTTTTTTTTTTTTTCAACAAAATTTTCCGATTGTGTAAAATTTTAAATCAAAAAGGGGTTTTTAACCCCAGAACAAATTCCCGGATTTATTCTGGTGGGGTTTAAAAAAATTTTTTTCCCTTATCTGCCCAAAAAAATTAGGGGTTTTGTGTGTGGGGGTTTTATGTGTGTGGGGGTGTATGTGTTTTTTTGGGGGGATATGTGTGTTTGGGGCATTTTACCCACCAAAGGGGTTTAAATATTGTATTTAAAAATTTTTGGGGCCCCCCCCAAAGGGGGGGGTTTTGTAATTTATGTAAATTTTTTTGGGGGTTTTTTTGTGTAAGGAACGGGGAAAAAAATTTTCCCCCCAAAAAAAACCCCCCAAAAAAAAGAAAAAAAAAAAGGTACAAATGCCGACCAAAAGTCCTTATTGCAGAGCATTTTCCTTTTTTTTTTTTGGTTTTTTTTTTGGGGAAAAGGGGGTTTTTTTGGGACGCAGATTTCTGTTTTCCCTGTTAACACATTACACGGAAACCTACAAAAAAATATCACGTACACACACATATCTACACACGAACACACCCTTAAGTGGCAGAAAAAAGGGTGGTAAACAAAACCCACACACTGCTATACACGCCCTTAGGTGACAGCGGGGGGATAAACATATATACATATTAACATACAAGTTTTAAACCCCCGGGGACAGATGAGGGTAATACATGCACAAGCACACACACACACATACTCACAAACACACACACACACACACATACACGCACACACACACATACGCACGCACACACACACACAAAACACCTGAATCTTATTAACCTTAGGTGACAGATAAGGTTACAAAACACCAAATTTCACTTTTACACTATCTACCAGTTAATATTACCATCGGGGGATAACTTTCTGATTTTAAACTGCGGCTTGGAGAAACCATGACCTTAGTTTCCAGGTATTCACACAATCGGAAGAATTTTGTTAAAAAAACAATAAACAAGAAAAATAAATATCATCGGGATTTACTATTTACAATAACCGTTCATGTGATGGGGGTGGTGTACTTTTGTGTTTCCTGTATTTTAATTATGTGTGATGTTTTTTAAAGTTTTTAAATTTATAATATGAAGTTCTCGGGTGTGGCATTAGTCATTTTCCATTAACATGTTAGCGGTAAGTTTTAATATGTTAGTTTTTATCTCATGTAACCAAGGTTTTTTTACATATTGCAGCCTTAAAAAAGGAAATAAATTTTCCAAAGCCCCGGATTTTAAAAAAAGTGTTTAATTTTTTAAAAAGGCAAAAAAAGGACCGAATCCCTAATAACCTTCCAGTTGTTTTTATATATATATATATATATATATATATATATATATATATATATATATATATATATATATATATATATATATATATATATATATATATATAATTTTATATATATATATATATTTTTTGGGCCTTTAGAAACAGTATTAAGTCCAATTTTGATTAAAGTTATACGGTATTAAGTGATTATAATAGGTTTGTTCCAACAAGAAATCTGGTATTGTTTTGAAATCGTTTTTGAACTGTTTTTTGGAGCGCTTCGACTACACCTCAATTTTCGATTGTTACACAGTGGGATTGGTAACAACTTATTGGACTTTGTAGACCGAATATAGCTGGAATAGCAATGGACATTTCGGACTTTAAAAATTTTAATATTTTACATGATAACCCTGGGTCACGTTTCCAAAATTCCAAAAAAACAGGGTTTTGGGTCAGAATTTTCTCATGTCAAAAAATTTTTATATGAAATTTATAAGAGAAACCCTGGTGTGTGGCATTATAAAACTGATTTTAACCATCAGATTTTGAAATGGTAGATTTTAACAAAAAAATCCAAAGAACACCCGGGGCGATTAAACAAGGTGCTTGAAAACAATGCGGTTGAATTACTACCTATACGGCAAGAGAAAAAAACCCCTATCAACGAAAAATATCAAGATCTAAAAAAACTGTTGAAATGGGTGCCCCAACAATTTCATGCATATTTTGAGAACCTTCTAGATGAAAACCTAAAAGAAACTGATTTTAAAGCTTTATTTTATTTAAAAGTAATTCACTTTAAATGGTTTTAACCATTTAATTCTTAATATGTTTTTTTTATAAAATAAACAAGAAAATACCTAAATAAGTGAATCGTCTTAATTGTAACATTAAGTCCCATTATCCTCTAAAACATTAAGAGCTAAAGGGTATTAAGTCGCAAATACAGTATTATATCACTCAATAGTGACCTGATAATTGAGAGCCAAATGGTATTAGGTTCTTATAATTAATGATAACTATAAAATTCGGTAAAAAAACTACAGATATTATGAAAAACATGTTAAGCACATACCGTTTATTTCTAAAAACCGAGCGTTATATAATGCGAAATTAAAAATACAGGAATTCAAAAGTTTCAACAGGCTCTCCTGTAAAATTTTGTAGATATGCAAGGTATGTATGAGAGCAATAAGGATAGTTTTTCCCATGTATTTCTTATGGGAGAAATTTAAGCCCCTAAAACACAATTTTAGTGCCATTTTCAACCCCTACTCAAAATAGAGGATGATTTTAAATAGGGGTAGTTTTTGTAGAGCCATTAGTGCCCACCTAACATCACCAGGGCCATTTTACATCTGACGTCAACATGGTCAGCAGGATCAGTTTAAAAATAATTAAATAAATAAAATCTTCCAAAAAAATAACCTAAGGATTCGAACCGCCGTCCTATTGCTTCAAAGTCCACTGTGCTGCCATTGCACCACGGGAGAATATTAGATATTGTTGTGAAATAGATGTATAGTAGAAGTGACGTAAATAGTTAAATAAATAAATAATAACCTAGCAGGATTCGAACCACCTAGCGCCTCGTCCTGATCCCAACGCCTTATACCCTGCGGCCACCGGGGCATATTAAATAGTATTGGTTAAATTGCGTATAGTAGAAGAGACATAAATAATTAGAAATCTTAGGCTACTACTATTTTAGAGCACTGTGCATGTGTTAAAAAAACGTTGCATTATACATCATCTCTGGCTAGTTTAGGATACGTACCCTAAGGTCTTAAATCAATCATCGGATAGCGTTCGGAAGTTATCGGCTAAAATCGCGGTGGAACCCCCCGATGATGTTGATGAAGGTTAAATATGGAAACGTTGTTTAATAATATTATAAAGCACATGGTATTGTAAATAGCGCATGCCGTTTTACTTATACATTTCGATTATGGTTATTAAAAATATGTACAAGTGTTAAAAACTTATTTAAAAAAGAGTTTATATGAAAGATCGTTATTAGAATTTATAACCTACCTTTGGCTAATAGTTATAATGAGATTGTCCAAATTAAATGATGTTATACTAGCCATGGATTTGGACA
>JAHBCN010021232.1:0-14515 GCA_019359885.1 Listronotus oregonensis | reverse complement strand
CCCCGTCAATGTCAGCGCCGAGTTCCACTCAAAGTCCTTTTAACTGGACTCCAGTTCCTGCACAGTCACCTTGTTCACCAACAGACGTCGTTCCTCTTTCAAGTGATTTGCCGCTTAATGGTAGTAAGAGAATATCGACAGACATACAGAAGAATGCCTCTTTAGCTGATGGAACACGATTTCCTGATATTAATGATTTACTATATCTCTAACATATTTTAAATGCACTTATTTCATAAATTATTATAAATAATTCATACAAATGTGTAAATTTACTTACCTGAATCACTTCCTTTAAAACCTGAATTATGGCTTGACAAACCTCAGGAATAAAAATAGAAATTGTTGAGTCTTATATTCTGAATGTAATCAAATTCTTTTTTATTTATACGTATAAAATTTTTAAACAGAATTCCGTCAGCAGCCATAAGTTTGTTGAAGAAGTCGTTTCTATTCTCATCACTATTCAGAAACAACTCTCTACACCATATCTTGCGTCTTCGCCTCTTTTGCTTCCTTCTCGATAAAATTAAATAAGCCGCCGCGGCAACTGTTTGCAATGACATTTTGAAACAAACTGTGACAGGATGAAGAAACCAGTCGCAGTAGGTGTAAAGGACCAGCCGCATGCTGCAGTGGTTGCTCCCGTGCGCATGCTGCCTACAGATTAGCAAGGTTCCAAACGATCGCATGCTACAGGTAACTTAATTGCCTAGGGTTGCCTCAATGTAAGGCCGTCTTAAGTTTATAAATCAGTGTCCCTTTGGTCCAAAAAATAGACAGAAGCATAAACATAAGATGGCTTATTTTAAAATAAAAACAAACACTGCAATAAGACTATAACCATAAATTTACCTGAATTATCAAGGAAGATCACGTATAAAAAATACCAGATAGTTACAACAGTGTAACCACTAATTTGTCATCGGCCTTTGGAAGTAAAGAAAAGTCCTAAAAACAATAATTGTTAATTTTAATTTAATTATTAAACGCAAAACTTTCTAAGAAAGAGTTGGCTGTAAATAAAGGATAACAAAGGACACCACACATTTCTTAGGGGAAGTGGCCCCCGGTGAAAATGGCTGAAATCAATATATGTTGTAGCTTTTGTCATCCTGTAAAAAAATCTCAATGGGCACGAAGCTTCATTATGCGAATTTTGGCGGAGCTCCAAAGCTTCACCGATCGATCATTTCTTATGGGAAGTGACCTCTGGAGAAAATGGCTGAAATTGATGTATGTTGTAGCTTTTTTATCCTGATAAAAAGTATCCATGGACACGAAGCTCCATTATGCATATTTTGGCTCCTACGGTCTGCGTAAGGCGATGTAGCTATTTCAAATAGTAGCTAGTGAATGAGTGCCTATGATAGCTAGCGCCCATGGTAGATAGCGCCAGCAGCTAACTTTATGTTGTTATTCTTCTTCTTTTCCTAACGTGTCGCCACATCTTCTACGCGCCCCTTAAAGCATATTTGTGTTGCAAATACAATTGGTATAAAAGCTGCAATATCATAGACCAATAAAAACTTTAATTATTGAGTGTGTGTTTTTATCCTAAAAATTAAGACAAATTCTGTTAGAAAACTGCTATTGTTAAACATTTTTTAATGATAATGCCATTTGCTTCAATGGTTTTTGGGCTGTTAGGCCGGCGTTGATTGTCTGGTTGACTTGACGTTTCGCCAACACGAGCGGCTGGCATCTTCAGAAGTTGCTTCCTGGTTAACAGTATGCGAACTACTGGGCTTTGCGCGGTCGTAGCTCGTATTTATACGTTCGGAAGGCAGTGGGAGGGGCTTCGGTTACCTTCGGTTACCTTCGGTTACCTTCGGTTCCAATCGGTTCCGGTCGGCTTTGTTCGTAAAGGGTGCAATTCTCGTACCCTTAATTATGGGGATCCATGTTTTGCTGATCTTAACTGCTTCCTCCTTCTTATTAAAGTTGTTGCTATACTTTTCTATCTCTATGGCTTCTATGTAAAGTCTGGAGTGGTATGCCGACGTGGCCGCGAGTACATGGGTCTCCTCAAACTTCATTCGATGGTCCGTTGTAAGGGTATGTTCTGCTACTGCGGATTTGTCTGTCTGCTCCAGACGACAGTTGGCTTTATGCTCTTTAATCCTTTGTTGATCGAGCGTTTTGTCGTTCCTATGAAACGCTTCCACATATGCACGGAAGCGATAAATTCCTGAAGACGCAAGTGGATCTCTTTTATCTTTGGCCGATCGAAGGCACTTTTTTATTTTCCTCGTTGGTTTGAATATTGTTTTTAATTTTTTTTTATACAATTGACCAACCTATCCGTAACCCGGAAAAAGGGGGAAAAATCTTTTGCCCCTGGCTGGATTTTTGTTCTTCAGGGGGCTGGTATTGTTGGTTCCATTGATCTTTTGATTTCTCGGTCTGAATAACCTTGGGCCCCCTTAAAAAGTTATGAATATGTGTCAGTTCTGCGTTTAGCGCCTCGGGTTCGCAAATTTTTTGCCCTTTCTGTTAGAGTTTTAATTACTCCATATTTCTGACATGGGTTGGTTGAAACCCCCTTGTAGATAGCGATCTGTGTGTGTATGTTTTTGTATACCGTGTGGCCTAATGATTTTCCCTTTTTTGCGTTAATAATACATCAATAGCGTTTCAATGGGGCGTAGCGGAATGTTGGCTTTGTGTTTTTTTTGGAACCCCAAAACCTTTGGGTTTTCAGCCTCACTTTTCAAACTAATTTCTTTGTCTGTTCTTCTAGACTTGATTCCGAACTGTCTTTGTTGTTCCTATTACTTTGTATTGGTCTTGGGTAATTTTATAATTGTTTGGTCCAGAAATCTTTATCTTTCCTTGTTTGCGGGTTTTTCGCAGTGGCATTTACTTTATCTGCTGGCAAAATGGTCTTCATCTTTCGATCGAAAGTTTTAACCCATGCTTCCCCTCCGACTCCAAGAAGCCATAGAGTAGAAAAGCGCAACAACTTTAATAAGAAGGAGGAAGCAGTTAAGATCAACAAAACTGGATCCCCATAATTAGGGTCGAGTTGCACCCTTTACGAACAAACCGACCGGAACCCATTGGAACCGAAGGTAACCAAGCCCCGCCCAGGCCTCCCGACTTAAATGGTGCCGCGAAGCCGTAGATCGCATGCAACCAGGCCTTGTGAAGATGCCAGCCGCTCGTGTTGGCGAAACTCAAGTCAACCGAAATCGACGCCGGCCTAACAGCCCAAAAACCATTGAAACATTAGACTATGGCCGCAGTTTATAATGCCATTTTCTGCCATGGCTTGATATATTTTGGCTTTAAGATTTTACTATAGCTTTTAGAAAAACAGGGTGACCCAATAAGAACACCTGAGAAATCTTAATTTTGTAATTTTCCCGTTTTTAATGTACTTATAAGAACATACAACAATAACAAGGTACTGAATAAGTTACTTACTTTATAGTAAGTAAATTTATTATACAAAAAAAGTTAGGATTTGTTTTGTAATATTAATTTTAGTTTTTGTTTATTTTCATTTTAAAGCCTACATTTCGACTTAGATTAAATTCTAGACAGCTTTTTTAAGTAACTTTTGGTAATTCCCTAAAAAAGTTATTTAAACACGTTTAAAGAAAACAAATACTCCATATGTGAACAGTTTTTTGGCTGCCACGTTATTATAAAAATCAAAGGTAAAATAGATTAAAATCCTATAATTTTTTGTTTCAATAAAAATAATGTTTATACTTTATACACATATTAACTACCGATTTTACGCACACGGGTAATACAAATAGCAGACAAAAAACTGCGGCCGTTTTATTTTTCCAACTGGCAATTTCTCTTTGATTTATTTGCTACGGACACAAGGGTTTAAAAAAAAAAATCCATTAAACCTATACCTTTTTAATAATAGTGGAAAACTAAAATGCAGTGGTAGTACATGGAAAATAATCTAGATAACAATTTATATTTGTCCCATAAAAATATCGTTTTTTTTTGGTTGTTATATTTACCGAAAATGATAAATGTTGATTCCCATAGATGTAAACGCACATACCTTGGCATGCAAAGCGTCGATAGTACAAGATTAATGATTACCTGAGTTGAAATTTATTGTCGTAATATTTAAATATATATTATTTAGGCACCATATGCATTTTTTGAAAGTCTAGATAAACAATTTTTAAACGATAAAAACAATAAAAAATCAGTACTTCAGGTACGTAGTCAGGGTATCAAAATAAACATAAAAGCCTATACAAATATGGGTCCGCAAGGCAAGTTTGAAATACAGGCTGTTAAAATTGTTATTTAATTTTTCTATTTTTTAAATAATATCTATGATAAATATTGGAGTCAAAATTGGTATCCGGGGGTTTTTTTGGTATGACGGATTCGAATCTAATCTTATTACGGCTAGGCGTAGGAGGAGCCACCTACACGTCTTTTTACTATTTTAAACAATCACAACTTTTTGGTACGGCCCTATATTACATTTTTAAGTAAATTAAATAATTGTTTTGTCATTTTTACGTCAAAAAGGTAAACTTGCTAAAAGTTGATATAAGCAACCGTTTTCAAGATATTTGGATTTGAAAAAAATACGACGCATCTGATTTTATTATACCAAAATTAAAAAAAAAATAAAACAAAATGTATAATAAAAAAATACGTATTCTAATTTTTAATAAAATTATTGCTCTTAAATTATGTTCGGCAAAACATAAGCTAGGTTTTATAATTTTTAAAAATTTCACCATTAACTTGTAAGCACATGTCAGCTCTGTGGTGAACACCCTGTATCTCGGAAACAAAGGCCTTGCAGACCCATATTTGTATAGACTTTTATGTTTATCTTTGGACCCTGACTACGTACCTAAGGTATTGACATTTCCTCATGAATCACCCTGTATACTAATAAATAAAGGAATTTGCCATTTTGCAAAAAAAATAATTAGTTTTAAACAGTGGCATGCCTTAAATACTATATTGCCTTTAAATTTAAAATTAAAACAGGGTTGTTTAAAATAAACGCACAAAATTTGTATTTTTTGTCTGAGATATTAAAAAAAAACAAAATTTTGTTCAAATTACTATCTTTTTTGTTGATATTTTTAGCTTCTTCTGCAATCCCTTAATTTTTAGCTACTACAGCTTTTTTTTTTAATGGTAAATTGGTTCATTCTTATTTTACCTTTTAGGTAGTTTGGTCTATTTTATATTTTTTTCCCTTTTTTGGCCCCTTGCAAAACGATTTTGGCCAGAAATGTTTAAATACTATAATACATATATTTGACAGGGTCAAATTAGCCATATGGGGCCCGTTTCAGAAACCTTTTTATTGTATTTTTAATATAATATTTTTTTAAAAATTAAAAAAAAAAACTTTTTTGTTATAGGGAGATTTGGGGCCCTTCAAATGGACCACGTCGACCCATCCATCGATTTGGAAAAAGTTGTTCAAAATTTTGATAACGGTTTGAATTTAAATTTCTTAAATTTTGCTTTTTTTTAATATTTATTTTTTATTTTAAATTTTATTTAGTTTTTTTGTTTTCTCTTTTTTATTTTTTAAAAAGTTTTTTTGAAAATTTTTATTTTTTGATGGTTTTCAAATGTTAGGGCCAATTTAAAAAAATTTTACCCTTTGCAAACCCTGTCTTTATTAATTATTTTTTTTTATGTTCTTGCTGGTATTTATATGAAAATTTTTACCTTTGGGAAAAATTCATTTTTTTTTTTTTTTAAAAAATTTTTTTTCCAAAAAATTTTTTAAATTTCATGCATTTTTCTTATTAGCTTAATTACTTATCAGGGTAAAATTTTTTAGGGTTTTTTAAGTCTCTTTTAGGCGTTTTTCATAAAAAAAAAATTTTTTGGAAAATTTTCTCTTGTTTCAATTGTTGGAAAATTTATCCCAAATAAATTTTTGAAATACCGCCAAATTTTTCGGGGTTTGGGGGGTTCTGGGAAAAAATTTTTTTCATTTTTGTCACCAAAATAGAAAAAATTTCTTTTTAAATTTTTAATTTTAAAAATTTTAAGTTATTCTTCAAAATCTTTTTAGGTGTTTTTTTGCATAGATATTTTAAAAGGGGTGAAAAATTTTTTGCAAATTCAAAAATTTTTTCCCATATTAAACCCCAAAATTGGGAAAAAAGATGGTTGTTTGGCCCCCCAAAAATTTTTTTGGGTTAAAAAGTACTGGTGTTAAATTTTCATATGTGAATCCATTGCAGCTCCAATAATATTTTATACATAGGTGTCGAATCAGTAACCTTTTTTTTGAAGTCGGTTAAAAAATATTTAAAAAAAGTTTTATGTCTTTGTATTTACTTTTATTTGTGTTTTTAAAAGTGTTTTTAGGAAAAAAAAATTTATAGAATAGATAGAAGATTAAATACGAGTACATATTGTTATAGCGGCTCTATAATTGACCACGAGGAGCGGCTGCAAACTTTGGTAGAGATTGGCTATAGATATCTGCTTGAAGGGTAGCCAATATTTTTTTACACCAAATAAGGAATAGTTGATCTAATTATTAGCATATAGAATTTTAAAATTATTTTAATTTTAGGATAAAAAACCGACTTTTATGTTTTTTCTTGGCTTATGTCACTTTTTCTAAATATAAATTAACACAAATAGGGTTACTTTTAGAGTTATGTCTGCATTTAGACATCTGCAGATAGGTACGTAGAATTGTCGACGTCTCGGCTTTCTTTAAAACACATTTATTTTTTGAAAAAAACCTACATGTTTCATCTAAAAATATAAACTTCCGGTACGGATCACCTTCTTTAAGTCAGGAACAGAAGTTAAAAATTCCGCTATTTCAAATATTTTTCGGAACAGAATTAAATTTCGTGTCCAAAAAAGCATGGCCTATTTGAAAAGCAAGCTTTCGATCTGAGCCACCTACATCCGATGGGCACCGAAAGTGCGTATCTCCATCCGATTGAACATAACCGATTTGCATGATTGAGTAACCTCAGATTTGTAAAAATAACTATATTTTACGTCTCAAATGAAGTAGATGGTGGTCTGGTAGACCCGGTATATATCCAGACAGTGAGCCTTCCGGAGTCTATGGCAAAAAAACTATTGCAACAACAAACTAAAATTTTGGCAATTTATTCGAGAGCCAATTTCCATAAAAATTTTAAAGGCTTCTTTTAACCGCCCAGAGCCAGTTCTTAGACTATAAAAACTGGCGATAAAAACAACAATGGACAGATGGCCACAAAAAATATCTGGAACATTGGCATGCATCACCCGGTCAGAGGCATGAGAACGCAGTCCAAGGCGACCCTTTCAAGAAACCAACCGCTGAGGTCCTCCTTTTGACGCGCACTCAGTTAAGCCAAGTAGTAGAGCTTTGGACAGGCCACTTTCATCTGAGAAAACACTTGCAGAAAATGGGAATACACAACGGTCTCACAATATACAGGCTTTGCGGAGAGGAGGAGGTGGAGGAGGAAACAGCCTCACACAGAATATACAATAGCAATGACAAAATTGTTCGAAAATATACTAAGCGAATGCCTTTTAAACATCTGGATAGAAGCAAGCCAATATACTGTAATGCCAATATGAACCCGTGTTTAACCCCACTTAAACCAACCAACCAATGGTACATAAATAATAAGTAAGCAAATATTACCGTTTTTAAAATCAACGAACAATTCTTATTTTTGTCAAAGTTTGGTTGCAAATTTAAATGGTTTGTTTTGTTACCGATCCTTGTACATTTGCAAAAACAAGCATGCACCTATACCATAGAAAATAACATTTTTAAATCACCTATATACCATTTTTTTTGGCATACGGCAAAGCTTTTATTTGTTGATGACATATACATATTTTTAAAGTAAAAATCTGTCAATAATTTAATACTCGCTGGCCTAAAACGTCGAAGACGTATAAAGTTTATGGGCGGACATCCGGCAGATATGAGGATAATAATTTACAACCTTTCGCCACTTTAAAAATTCAATTTGGGGTTATTTTCTCTTACTTTTTAACATAACAGCGTGTTTGTTTGTGCCTTATTTAACCCAAAACCCAAAACTTTAAAAAGATATATTTTTTCCATTCGGTGTGCGTGGCCCGTTTGATAATAATTGAGTTGCTATCATCGAATCGTCACCACGTCGGTAAAATAAATCCATTTCTAAAGTGTTTAAGTTGTTTTTGATATTAAAAGAAATATAAAAATCACATTGAACCAATTTTCTGCTTATTTTTAATGTACTGCCAATTTTTGGGGACATACAACTTATTTCCTTTCATACTTTTTTTCTATCTAAAGGTTCACTTTGTTACATATTAATACAACTATGAGAATAATTATGTTGATAAAAACTTATCGTTGGTGTAGCAACTTAAAAATAATTTTATGGGATCAAGAATCCATAAGTATCACTTTCTCGACAATTTTATAAATTTTTTTTCGTTATAAATAAATTTATAACATAGTACACTTTTGTTTCTAGTTTATAGTACAGGGTGTCCCATTTTCTACGCTTTTATAGGGTATCTCGGTTATTGCTGGTTTTTCAAAAAAAAATAAAGGCGCCTTCCCTTTTGGTCCGAACCTAACTTGTAAAATAGGGTGGATCGAAAAACGCAATACAATTCTAATGCCTTGGAAAACTTGGCATAGGCTCTTTATAAAAACAAAATATTTTATTTTTTTTTTAAAATTTGAAATCGCCAAAAAGGCCTAAAGTTTAAAAAAAATTTCAAAATACCGGTAAATTTCAAAAAAAAAAAAAATTTCCCCCCAAAATATTTTTTTGTTCCAATAGTGAAAAAATGTTTTTTGATTTCCTAATGCATACAAAAAATTGTTAAACTCATTTTTTCGACATTTTTTAAATGTGCCAAAACCCATAAATGTTTTTTTAATTTGTAATACTGTAAAAACCAAAAAAATTTTCCCAAACGACAAATTTTCGCCTCTTATTATATCTGATTGCGCAAAGTTAAATTATAGAAGTATAAGTTAATCCTTACGTCCGTTGCCGTTTTCCATTTTTTGATGAGTTTTTAAATTTAACACACTTTAACGGCCGATATGCATTTTAAATTTAGTAATGGACTTAGCAATTTTAAAGGGTTTAACAACGGTTTCAATGTTTAACAAAATTCAGATTTTTCAAAATCATTGAATACATGACTTGGGGGCTTTTAAAATTTTAAACCGTTTTCTTTCAAATTCCCCAATCTGCCCCAAAAAAACGTCATCCTGGGCCCAATGGTTTTTAAAAAAGGGCTCAACAAGTGATTTCTTTAAATTTAAACATATCATATTGCAGCTCTCAGCTCATTTCAACATTTAATCCGTCTGAAATGACCCGGGACCCATAAGGCGAGTCCCACCTCCACCCTACCCAACCAACCAACCAGGGTCAATGTTTTTTTAAATATTTACAGTAACTATTACTTTTAAATATGTCTTCTTTGTGGGCCCAAAAGATTCTTACCTAAAGCCCCTTTAATTGACTTTGAATTATGCCCCTTACCCTTTTTTTTGTGCTTTGCAACCAGTTTCACAAAACTTTCAATTTGCGTGTGGAATAGAATTTAAGTCAAACTCTGGTAGACCCTTTTTCTTTCAATAAAAAGCAAAGTTTTTGTTAAAATCTTGGACAGTAGTGGCGGCGGTGAATTGCTTGCAATTGAAATAATAAGTTCGGTATAGTCGTTTGCCAAATTTATTAAAGGAATTTAAAGTCTTTTACATATCCTTCAGCTGATGGCTTGTTTTGGATTTAATACCCTCCTTTGCAAATTTTCTCTTATTTGTGGGTTTTATCCATTAAAAACCAATACCCTTATTTTCAGGGGCGAAGAATGCGTTCCTTTAAATTACTGGATCAATGATTTGCTTGATATTGTCCGGTAGATGTCTGATTGTTTTAACTACCTTCAAAATATGCTTTGGTCCATCTTTCACAGTGTAGTTTTTCTTTATATCAAACCAAACAGGTGCAATATGCACCTATTTGGTTTGAAATAAAGAATCAATTCAACCAAACCAAACAAGTGCATATTATGCACCTGTTTGGTTTGATATAAAGAATTACTACCCACATAAGAGAACTTGGCTACAGGAGGATCATTAACCCGAAAAAATCAGCTGAAAGGAAAAATAAAATACCTTCAATAAATTTGGAAAAGACTCGGCTAACTTATTTACAAGAACGGCCGCCACTACTGTCCCAACTATTTTCCCTTTTTTTTTTATTGAAAGACAAAACTCCCGGGGTTTTTAAATACCTTAAATTGGTCAGTTGAAGATGAAAACTGAACAAAGCCAAAAAGTGGGAATAAAAAACGAGATTTTATTTTCAGAGCTACTTTGAAATCAAGACAGCTGATGCCCATATTTAATTTAAAGTCTGAATTTAAAGGAATTTTTATGTAAAAAAAACCCCTTTTTTGTTTACATGCATTGTAAAAAAACAAAATTTAAAAACCCCCCTGGGTTGGGGTTTGGGAAATCGCCTTTAAAAATTTCTCGCCGTGAGTCCTGGGTCATTTCAGCACAGATTTAATGAGTTGAAAAGGGTAAATAAATATGTTTAAAATTTTTTTTTTTTAAAAAAAAGAGTCATTAGATATGGAAAACGGCGTTTTTCGAACTGTATGGCTTTAACTTTCTATAATTTAGCCTTTTTCGCAAATAAATTACGGAATAACAGGTCTGAAATTTTTTTTCTGAATTGGGGAAAAAATATTTTTAATGGTTTTAACAGTATTACAAATTAAAAATAAAAAAATTATGGGTTTTGGCCTCAAAAGTCGTCGAAAATCATGAAATATCGTTTTTTTTACATTTTCCCCCAAAATTTAGGCCTTTTTCGCGAATTCAGTTAAACAAAAATGAGTCCAACAATTTTTTATATGCATTAAGGACACTCTAAAAACATTTTTTTCACTATTAAAACAAAAAAATATTTTTGGGGAATTTTTTCAATTTTTTTTGAAATTTACCGGAATTTTGAAATTTTTTGAAATTTTAGGCCTTTTGCGAGATTTCAAATTTTGATTTTTTTTTTAAATGTTCTGTTCTTTATAATGACGCCTATGCGCGCCACTAGAATTGTATTGCAAAAAAAAACGCGTTTCGTCCCCCTATTGTAAAATCAAAGTTTAAAAATTTCGCTGGTTTATGGGTTAAGCGGAAAAATTAGAAAAAATTAATTAGGGAATGATCCTATATTTTTTTTTAATTTAAAAATCAAAAAATTTTTTCAAAAGTTTTTTATAAAAATTTTAATTACCTGCCGTTTTCAGATTGTATCGGCTCAATAAAGAGTTATTAAATAACCTTATCTTTTCAATGGAACAACTTGTTTTAAAATCTTAAAAAAGAAATATATTTTTTTTATTTCACAACAGGATTTTTGGTTTTTTGAATTTATTTAAATTTTCCCCCTTTTTAAACCCCATAGGCTTTGAAACAAAACTTAAAAAAAACTATTTGACATTTTGTTTTTTTTTAACGGTATTTTTACAAATTAATTTAAAAAAAGACTTATCAACATTTTGAAAAATGTGATATATCACTTTATAATAAAAGTAAAAAAACAACGAAAAAATGGCGCAAAATTTATATTTTATTCCCATCCTGAGAGACGAAACTATTTAAGGACATTTCGACGACTGAAACATAATTTTAAAAAATAGGCTCTTTTTAAAGCCGAGATCAAAGTCTTATAAAAAAGGAAACAAGGAAAATAAAAAAATAAGCGTGTTGGTATTTGTCGAAGCCCAGAATCGGGTAAGAAGGGCATATCCTGTGATTGCTTGAAATAGTAGCAGCTCAATTTTTATTTAAGTGAAAACTCCTTTAGGCGCGTTAAGCACTTTTTGTGGGTATTGAATGAGACTGAACCGTCAAACTCGGTTATACAACGCTCATAATGAAGTCGGAAAAAAAGTCAGATAATAAAATATTACCAAATGCATAGTGTATTTGCTTTTTAGAGATCGATTTTTTTATCGTCTTTAAGATTTGGGGATGTTAGATTACAAAATATTAATAACAAATCTCCTCTGGGTGTAGTTACTTCTGTCTTGCTGTCTTAAGCACAATCCCCAATTTTATTTTTTAAAATCATTTGAAATTATAAAAACATAAATCTACCTCCGCCAAAAAAATAAAAACCAAAAACAGGAATTTTAATATCTAAGGCACAAAGAATTTTGACATCCAATAAATATTTTTCCCATGTTGTTAATATTACCCAATATTTGCACCCTGGTGATGATGTGATGAGATTGGAATTTTAGTCACTCATTTTTAAATAAATCTAACGATAATAATTTTTTTTTTTAATTATTTGGTTAAATGGACGTCAAATAACAAGTTGCGCTCTGAAGTGAAAGTAAGGAGGGTGATAATCATCACAGCACCTAGGATTCAGTAGGCCCGCTGTGCGTTGCATTATTCTTAACCGACATAATAAAAGACACTCAAACTCCACAATCCCCACATGATACGACCTGTTTGTCAATAAGATTTGGAGTAAATGTAAGTTGTTTTCTATTTCAATATAAACTGGTGTATCGCTGTTTTAAAGAAAATTTAAATGTAGATAAATATCTGGACAACTTCAATCAAACGTTTTTGATATCCTTACTGATGTTCCTTCAATTTAAAAAGAGATTTATTTTTAACAAGATGGCGCCCCTACCCATAATGATCTTCAAATAAGAGAATATTTAAATGCTCACTTTAGAAACCGTTGAATAGTAACACATGGACCAATAAGGGGGCCTCCATGGTCTCCGGATCTACCAGCTCCAGATTTTTTCTTTGGTGAGTGTTGCAAAAATAAAACCATTAGACATCACAAATGATTTAAAATCCGTTTCAAACAAATATTAAAAGTTTATTGAAAAGAATAGAGTGGCTTTCAAACATTTGCGATGATGCGCGTTATTTTTCCTTTATCGGCACCTTTAATTTTGTTTCAAAGTGCCTCTAGTTTTTTTATTTTCTTTTTTTGCCAACTATTTCTTTTACTATATGGCTAAGGTTAGCAAGGCTAGGTGAAGAGAAACCACAACCAGCAGGATATAGAAAGGAGACAATATTATGCCTATGATGGAGTTTAATCAAAAAGACAGGACTTAACAGAGAACTCTAAATCTGTTTGGAATACCAAAATAAATCTGACAAGGTTGCAATGGTGAAGGACTTTTATGCCAACTCCCAATATAAGATCTTATTTAATATAATTGTATATTCACTAATTATTTTTAAAATTTTGCAATATAAGTGAACCTAAGGTTCCAAGGTCATTATTAATTGTCTTATAAAAGAGTGAAATAAAATTGTGGAAAAAACCTTGTCTAATTTTAGATCTTAATACTTTAAAAGGTCGAGATTTTTGGATAGAAACATATTTTAAATAATTATTTATGATGCGAATCTAATTTATAGCAATAGGACAACAAATTAATTTTGTATTTCATTCAGAACTATTTTATTATTACCAAATTTTCCCAATCATACAAACCAATACTTGCCCCTCAGCACAATATTGTAACATAATCCAAAAAAGACAATTTGTTTTAAATTTAATAGATCAACTATATATTTATTACATATACAAATAACATAAATAATTGTGCTGCCCATGCAGCAATCGTAATATAGTAACTCATAAACTGTATATGCGAGCATCCAGCAGTTATGATAACAATAATAATTTACAAAGCACGTCAGAACCGAGAATTTAGAAATTCAATTTTGCGGGATTTATAGCTTAATACAAAGTCAACAGCGTGTTTAAGGCGGGTTTCAAAGGGCATTGCGAAGCTAATTAACCTCTCGTAGTTTCGTCCCCTCAGTAATATTTGAGCGGATTTGCATATTTTCTAAATAAAAAAAGGGATTGAAGCAAAAATTGTAAGAGGATTATGTTAGAAATTGTTAATAAAGGTAGAATCCCTTGCGGATGCTGCTCCAGTTTTTTTTGTAAAGCTAAATATTGTAAATTTTAGATTTTGTGATTTATAGGTTATTGCTTTAGGCTTACAAAATGTACAGTTACATGGAGGGTCAACATACAACACAGTATATTTATGTTATTTAAAGAATGCCTTGTTAAAATACGAAATAAAATAATTCACTATTATAAAATATCCAGCGAGTACAACGCTAGTACCAAATTGGGCAACGTTGGACATGCAATATTAAATTTTATTTCAAATGGTTCCCGAACATGCAACTTAAAGTTTACCTTTACAACAAGTTCGCCTGCTCCTTAAGTAAGTTTTCTTTTACAGAATATTTATTGCTTAGACTTTAAAGGACTAAACTAAAATCTTCGTATATTAAGTCAACCAACCATAGTTATAAAATATTTTTTTGGAAATAAAGAATATCCTTTGCAACTTGCGTAACTATAACAATTACATACATTTTAAATATTTTAATGCAACCAATATTAGTCTGATTAAGAAATTAACTAGGAACTATTATTTTTGGTAGTTTAGTTTTGTTTTTGCCCGTTAGTTT